>JAIWNI010000204.1:0-25093 GCA_025331435.1 Choanephora cucurbitarum
CAGGCACACGGCACGGCCACGGCCACGGCCACGGCCACGGCCACGGCCACGGCCACGGCCACGGCCAACGGCCACGGCCACGGCCACGGCCACGGCACCACGGCCACGCCACGGCCACGGCCACGGCCACGGCCACTGCCACCACTTCCAGGCCACGGCCACTTCCACGGCCACTTCCACTTCAACCACTTCCACCACCATCCACTTCCACGCCACTTCCACTTCCACTTCCACTTCCACTTCCACTTCCACTTCCATTCCATTTTCATTTTCATTTCATTTCATTTTCATTTTCATTTTCATTTTCATTTCATTTTCATTTCATTTTCATTTCATTTTCATTGTTATAAATAATACAGTATCCATAAATATAAGCACATATGTATACATATATATGTGAAAAGTGCACGAAAAGCTAGAGAGGCAGTCATACACGATTCAGGTCCATATATAGGTGTGTGAATATACATAAGCGCAAATATAGATAGATACTTGTACATAAGTGTGTGTTTGTGCGTATCTAAATGCTGTTGCAAATAGAGCATCGGTATGTGTGTGTGGTGTGTGTGTGTGTGTGTTTGTGTGTATTCAAATGCTATTGCAAATGAGTGTCAGCCGAATAGGTTGCCAAGTATACAGATAGAAAAAAAAAGGTTGCTGATTTATCATGCTTCGTACCTCATTCATATAGCTCATCAGCAAAACTATACAAACAAGTAATCGCTCCCTCTCAGTACTTTCGCATCAAGCACAATATAAAATATGCAAAAGTCCTCGCGATGCCTTGGACAGACACAACTTCTGATCCTGGGTTGTTGTGCGCGGACAAGACGGAAGCAGCGATCAGCTTTCTACTCCATCCCTGTTGGTGTCCAGAAAAAAAAAGCACTTACAAAGTTGCACGGTCAATGCAAATGCTCGCGATGCCTTGGACAGACATAACTCCCAACCGAAAGTGTTTAGTGCCTAGACTGGACAGATGGTAGCAGTCGGTAACCTACTCTGTCATCTTCAGTTAGTAATAATATACATACATACGCGTAAAAGAACACATACATACATATACAAAACCTTCCTTTCTTACTTGCAAAGTAGCACAGCCAATACAAGCATTCAAATCCTATTTCGCCATTAAACACATCCTAAGACAAGATTGACCTAATCAGTGACAACGACTTGACCTTTTTTTTTCTCTCTCTCTTCAGATGCCCTAAAAGAACAAAAGCAGAGTAGAGTAGGTAAAAAGAGCCCAAAAACTCCTATAACTGATACATGATATGATAGAAAAGTAGATACCCTCTTTCGACCACAAACAACTCCATACAAGTACAAAAGACAAGCACAAAGACAAGTACAGAAGTAAATGATGCGAAGATGAGGGGGGGATAAAACAGTTCACCAGAAGAAAAAAAAAACTATTCAAAGAAAGATAGAAGCCATACACATATAGTCCCTTACACACACGCACACACACGCTGACACAGAGACATACAAGCATACAACTCTTTCTCCTCCTTCAAAAGTAGCTAATAGCTTCTAAAAGTTCGCTACGCTTTCAGATGTTCCCTTGGAATCAAGACCTGTCGATGGCCAAGACCCTTTGGCGACTAAAAGTTCGCTACGCTTTTAGTGGTTATCTCCTTTTCTCTTGGAATTAATGAAGTCCTTGGTTCTTCAAAAAATCCTCATCATCCAGCCCAAGAAGTTCATGACGCTTCAAAGATCTTCATGATGTAGCTTCAAGACCTCAGGCCCCTTGAGATCAAGAGCTATATTAAACTCCTTTTGTTTTTTTCATAGAAGTTAATCACGCTCCTATGTATCTGCCAGAAGTTAACCACGCTTCCAACAGTTGCAAGCTTTTTTTTTAGAAGTTTGCCACGCTTCTATTGTATTCCTTTGTTACTTGTCAAAAGTTCGTCACGCTTTCAACAGTTGCTTGCTTGCTTGCTTGCTTTTGACCGCCAAATAGAACAAGAGTCCAGATCGTCATCCAGAGATTCTCAAACTAAATGGACAGCCTTTCTCTTTTCATTCCTGCTAGAAGTTCGCCACGCTTCCAACAGTCGCTTGCTTGCTTGCTTTCTCTTGACCGCCAAACAGAACTAGATTCCAGATCGTCACCCAGAGATTCTTGAACTAGATGGACAGCCTTTTTTTTTTTTAGAAGTTTGCCAGGCTTCTATATCTCATTATCTGTTTTCACAAGAAGTTCGCTACGCTTCAAGTGTTGCAAGCTCTTTTAGAAGTTGACCAGACTTCTATATATGTATCTGTTTCGTATCTACCAGAAGTTTCCCAGGCTTCCAGTAGTCGCAAGCTTTTGTTTGAAAAGGAGAATAAGGAAAAAAAAAAAAAAAAAGAGAAGCAAAAAATTGGATAGAACACCCCTGGTGTAACCGCGACTGAGGCTGGTGAAAATTTCGCGCGACGTAATTGGCCGAAATTTACGTTACGTAGTTCTAGAAAGAAAAAATTGAGTCTGAGTTTTCTTTGCTATTTTTGTGCCGCTAGACCTTGAAGATCATTTCGTTTGCCTTTTGTGTCTTGCTGTGAGTCCAAAAATAGTTTACTTGCCCATCAATGCGTCTAGTCTATTCTGAGCTGACAAGAACTGATTGTGAGATTACTTGCAAGCTACAATGAAGAGAGGAGCAAATAGAATAGAATGGAATAAATAGAACAAAAGGCTAGAGATGCAACATTAGAGTAAGAATCAAAGCTTCTTGAGGTGTGCAAATTCAGCATGCCAATGTCTTTTTGTTCTTTACTTTACTTTACTTTACTTTACTTACTTTACTTTACTTTACTTACTTTACTTACTCTATTTTTTTATCTTTGATTTCTCTATTTTTCTTTAATTTTCTCTTCCTGAGAAAAGACTACTTCTGGCAGAAATTTGGTAAAACAATATTTACATTTGGTTAGATAGTATTCATTTGTCTATTAAAGAGTATAACTAGATGGTCTTGATCTAATGCATACTGCTTATAGCCATGTTCTTACAACTTGACAATCGATACTTAAACTGCATCTATAACTGACTTCAGATAAATCACGCGTAGCTTCAATCTCATAATTGTTTTGATATTTTAGTGTATGACACGCTTCATTAGCTTCATTCAGGCAGAAAGAGGCACTTGAATATAGCTGTAGCTCGGTACTTGACTTAGCAGTCTATTGAGTTGACTTGATATGAGAATTGATTTATTCATACAACGCTTGTCGCTCCTAAGACTCTTGATTACACTTTACAGTCTGTCATTGGCTCAAGATGGATTAGAAGTTAGAATAGTAACTTCACTGTAATTCATCCAGCCCATCTCCTATTAATTAGACACACACGTTTGATAATAAGAACTTCCTCTCTCTCTTTTCGCTCTTCCAAGATTATATAGACTCTGGTTGAACTTTTCTGCTCTTAGATTTTAGTTTATTGTATGTTCGTGTCTGATACACACTACTGTTTACGAGGTGCTTGAGCCATAGCTCAACCTTCATCCCTCCCACAAACCTTGAAGATAGCCAATTTGCGCATCTCAAAAAACTAAATGACTCTGAAGTCAACCGCTTTTCTCGCCTCGCTTCTCAAAAACTACCTGCTTGCTCTTGCTATCAAAAGAAGCATCTCTTCAAAATGAAAATATAGGTAAGTTTATGCGAAATCAATTTAGCATACGTAAATTAAGGTGTATGTTGTTTTTCTTATAGGTTCCAAAAAAGCTGCTAAGCTTACCTTGACCATCAACAATCTCAAAAAAATTGCAAAAAAAAAAAAAAATTTATATCTTTAACCAACACTTATGTGATGCGCAACTAAGAAGCTTATCGATCTCTTTGAAAATCAGGTCCTTGCGACTACAATCACCAAAAAATTGATAGTCAAGAAATAGCTATCAAAAAAATATAAAAATCAAGTAAGTGTAATTAACTAAAAAAAAAAAAGGATATAATTCTAATATTTTGCATCGTAGAAAGAATAGCATCGATTTATTTCCAATCTTGAGCGTAAGCTTTTAACCCTTGCTCAAGCAATTTCAGTTGCTGAGCCTGGCCATCGTGTGTTGCTCAAACATGAGTACACCAAACTGTCAATGCTGCAAAGCTTGGCTTATGCCAAGTTTTGTATACCTCTTCCTTCATCTTCTCTTTTCCCTGTTGATAAAGTCTATGCATTAACCGGTGTAGTAGATGGAGACAGAAGCGACTATAGCTCTGATCACGAATCAGAAGCCTCCAATGATAACGATTCAATTTCTTTCGAGAGTGAATCTGAATAAAAAAAAATATTTATCTTTGTAGATAATACACTTTCTTTGATTGCAATGAGCTAAGATCTAATGAAGATGAGAGAGAAGGTGGTAAAGTTTGAGGATGATATTTATGAAGGGAAGGAGGCCGCTAACGCTATTTGTTGTCTTATTTGAAATTTTAGTAGCTTAAATATACACTAGAATAGCGTAGAATATGTGATCCTAGGTGAGAGTGGTCGTATCATCAACCAAAAATTTTCAAGTAAAATGTTTTTATGAGACCAAAGACTCCCCTTTGTTCATTGAATTCCCTTTGCTTAAAAAGAAACATCATTTTAATTACGTGAAAAAAGTACGATATGGGCTATTTGTTACAGCGATGTTTAGTTTCTTATGATACAAAAGTTAAGATAAGGACAAAGCCAATGTTTTTTTTATTGATGAAATGAGTCGTTGTTCACGTAAAAGAATAGAAAGAGATGCTGTCCACATCAAGGTGTTACAATTACTGCTTGCTTTGCAATAAAGGTTACTCTATGTCTATATGTAGAGCGATATATATCTTAATTTTCACCTGCTTGAAGATCGACTCTTGGATTTCCTTCAAAAGGGCTACCGTCTGGATTAAAAGACTTGACTAGTTCGTGTCTCCAATCTCCATGAATTTCAATCCATCCGCCACCAGGAACAATCCACTACAGAAGGTTTACCTATCATACCCCCTTGCATACATCTATAGGCAACAGTGACTACATCATTCTGACCTCCTGATTTAACGCAATCCTTGACAGTCCAAGGACAGCAAGCACTTTCTCCAGGCTTTAATTCAGATCTGGAAATCGTCTTTTTTATATATAGAAAGTGATTAGCTTGTTCAATTCTGTAGAACACCAGGCCTTCAGTTGACTTACGCGAAATAATTTAAACCAGCATTGCCTGGTGTCTGGCGAATTCGATAATTGACACCTTCTGCTTGTACCTTGTATAGATACAGTAAGAGTGAACGGGCATTGCCAAAGAAAGATGGTAATCAAAAATAGAGATAGGAGTCAACATGGTGATGAATAAGATATGTTAAATAAGCTGAAGTATCCATCTTTATATATACGCATTGACATGTCTTCAGTACAATGAGTTATTGTTATTCATGCATGAAGTCTTCTACTCATGAAATTGACCAATCAGCATTGTCGTTTGCATAAACCATTCATTGTCTTAATATAAAGTATCTTTCATAGAGATAAAAATAAAATAATCTTTGTTATCATGTATATCAAAAAGAAATATACTGACGAAACACAAAATATAAAAATAACAAGAGAGGAGGAAGGGAATGATAGATCATTGAACGAGCTTAAACGGATTGTCTCTTGAGACGTACTCCTTTTCTTCGCCTGAGAAAGGCACGCCAGCTCAATCAGCTTCTTGAAAGCCTTTGCAAAATCTTCAAAAAACTTCTTTTCATCCTTGCATAGAGCTCGTAATAAGGCCTTAATTTCTTATCTTCAACCATGGTAATCTCAATAGGCAACATCATGATCTCAGGACTTTCTTTATCCACCCATTGCCAGCCTCCTTCAGGTAAATTTTCTTAACCCATTCTCTGCCAAGAATGGACTTGAAATAACCATTGTTGAAGAAAGTGGTGCCTCATGCCATGGACCCCTCAAAACCACTGCGATCAAGATGACAACGACCCAATACATGAGCACCTGTCAAAGCGACAATTTCCTGATTCGTCAAATCCCTTTAAGAATTACAGATTAGTGAACAACATCTCTCTCTCTTTTTATAAAATATTAAATACCATTCGATAAAAGATATCTCGAGCATGATCCACTCCCTTTGCACCGTCTGGTATCTTCCTTCAGGTATACACTTGTTTTCACCAGCATCAATTCGTCTGGTCTCCATTTGATATCAGGTCCACCCTATAAAAACAATACAGTTGTCAAGAGAAAAGAACAAGAGGAGTGCAATGTCTCACACTTACCAGTTCTTGGATAGCCACTACACCCACTAAAGTATTACAAATCACCATAGCTTAACTCTGGATATTTAGGCTTGATGTGTTTATGCACAGTTCCCGAGCAAGCGCAAGACCATTGGTAGCAGAGGTGAGATGCTTCTGCGTTGAAGCGCATGGTTCCACCACTGCTACCACCAGAATTGTCATCTGCCATTATAAGTACCCAGATGAATGCCAGGCAAGACGGAGAAGAATGGGCCCATATGAACCATCGTCATAAACTACAGAAATGTTTTCAGACATCAACTGCATTTCTTGAGGCTACACTAAAACAAAAGATGACTTACTCAGAGTCCTTATCGAGCAATTCAGCAATATCATTATACACCTGTTGATAGTCAATGTTCTTTTTTGGTGCATCCGAGACAGCAGGTTTGCCCAACTTCTTTGCCTCTTGAGAATTCTGGTTGGTTTTCTTTCCTTGAGCACTCTGGTTAACATCATGGCCCTTCTTTCGATGAGTGAAGCTTCTATACGGTCTGCCTCTCTGCTTCTGGTAGTAAGTGAATGCTCCACCCAGAGAGATACAACCTATTAACGCGGTATAAAGACTCCTCGTTCAGCATACCCCATTCACCTCTTACCGATCCAAAGCAGTGGACTGAATCCTCCTCCTGAGCCTCCTGACTGTGGCATAGTTGCAAACTGTCTGGAAGTGACAAGGCGAGGTCTCGATGATCTTCCAATGTGCGTCACCAAGAGGTTTGCTGAACGAAGGGATTTCATATTTTAAATGCAAGAAAAAAAGTAAAGAAATAAGAAAATAGGTTGCTCGCTGCTTTTTTAAGACGTGTACATTACAAGGGTTTAGGATACTTGGCCATGATGAAATGACATAAATTTCGCACGCAACATTTTTTTTTTCTGATTTTGAGACACATGCACAAATGCGCGTTTAAATTAATCCTTTTCTACTTCCCCCCTTTTTTTGGAACTTCCTTGTAGACTTTAAGGAAATGTCGAATCCAGAACTTTGAAATGCCTGATTGCGTGTTCCCTCTTTCATCTCGATTGAACAAGACGATTCTACTGTAAAGAAACGAACAGCAACAAAACGAAAGAGAGGGCCTAAATCAGAAACAAACCCTCAAAGAAGAAAGCATTCAAGAAATCAGAAAGTAAGCCGAGATCTTTTTTTTTCTGAAACTCGATACTAATGAGAACAACAACAGACACTGCAGATGATATTTGCTTGATAACTGTCCAAAGAAGACCATGTAGGTCATGACGCGATGAACTGGATTCTTTTCTACACGTTCTGTGTAGGATCCATACAGGCAAGATTTGGATTGGTGCAGTAGTTGACAAGACAGTGGTGCTTTTGCGTTTATTTCGACCAGAATGATGAAAAGAATTATAGTGAAGTGTTTGAGAGGAGTCAATCAACTCCAAGATTGGATTATGCTCAGGTGCTGGTACAGTTGCTTCAAAAAAAAAAAAAAGAGTGTAACTTATCAGTATTATTATAGGGAACTTTGAAGGCTGTAGAGATCATTGAGACAATGGGAAGCTCCTTTTGTTATCACACTGCATGTAGAGATCTGCCTGTTGGTAAATAGACGATTTCTGTCAGTCTTCATCTATCTCACGCGATTACTTCTTTAGCTCTTGAAGGAAAAGGTAGAATGTTTATTATGCAGATCTTATACAAAGGATACGTCTTTCTATTCAAGCAAGAGAGCCTCAAGTAAAAGTGGTAAGACACGATAACAACTTGAACTATGCAGTGTTATTGAAACAAAAAACGGTTAGAGACACACGTCTGAACGCAAGGCATCTAAGGAACAGAAGGCTGCTATTGATTTGGCTTATTTAGAGTTTAAATGATGCTCAAAGCCTCTCCATTAATCAGAAGAGTATGATGATATAGAGATGGAGCCTATGGAGGATGTTTCAGCTGTCAGTATTGGAGAATAATGTTGCTTACTATGATAACGAGTATTGAAAGTGAGTCACCTGTTGTGAAAGAGAGCATGGAAACAGTGAAAACAATGAAGCTTTAGAAGATAGCTTAGAGAGTATTGAAGATTCAGAGGCTATTGTAGCTGACAATTGAAGTTCAAGACGTCGTTAGAGAGGATAATGAGGCTTCGAGAGAAATTCTGGAAGCTCCAAAGGACAACAAGCTGTCTTGAAAGAAACAAAAGGAGTGATATCGACCATACGTGAACCAGCTGAAGGCGTGTAGAAGACAATAGTTAGAGAAAGTAGATGTTGAGACAACTATCGAGACCACATACTGAAACAATTCAAGTGATGGGTTACAGCAAGACAGTACTGGTGTCATTGAGGTACAAGAAGAAGTGAGTATTGAAGAAGACACCAAATATAGAAGAAGTTATTGTAGTTGAATCGTTGCCATCATCATTGGCTGCTACACCTGAAACTGAAGCTCGCTCTTCTTGGTCCTCCACCATTCATAGCTTTTGGGATACATTGACTTCTCCTTTCCGGTACGTAAGACTCAATAGTTTATTGTTAGATAAAATGCCACCAAAAAAAAGAAACAATAAACCCTCGATTCTGTTTACTCTCATTTTCTCGGCCTATCTCTATTTTGTTGTTCTTATCAGTATGCATCAAAAGATTCTGTTTTTTTTTAACTCGCGTTTGCATTAGGAACACAATAGTCTTTTTTATAAACTAAAAGTCAATCATGAACAAGATTTTGTTTTGTCTCTTGTCACAAGTCACTTTTTTTTTCCTTTCAAAAATAAGCTAATAATGAGTTCTTTCGATAAAGGTTTCTCTTATGTTCATTGTGAATACAGTAATAGATAGTCTTGTCAACATATGTCTATCTCAATGACGCGTTCAGGTATGATAAAAAAGAAAGAAATCATAAGGCTTCTAATTTACGTAGATGTTCTGTTGGACAAAGAAGAAAAAGTAGCAGAATAATCTTTGATAAGTAAAACTCAGATCTCTTGTGGGGTAAATTAATCTATTGTTGTTTTTTGTCAATCCACTTAATATACAAATGCATTGCACACTCATATTGATACACCAAAGTGAATATGAAGCATACTCTCCATTAACAGATTCTTGTCTAGACACACAAACGGTTTATTCGGAGTTGATGTTAGTATGTAATTAATAAGAGCCTCCTCTAACAATTCACACATGGATTTTTAAGAAAATACAGCATAACAGAAAGGTCGCTTGTGTTATCTATCTTAGCAGCTAGTCGTCATCGTCAAATTGGTTTCTCAGCAAACTAGGCAAACAACTTGATTTGCACGTTAAATTCGTGACACAATGAATAATAACAGAAAAAAAAGAAAGAGCTCTCCATAACGTTGCTTATAGCCAATCTCTCTAGGTTACTCAAAAAAAAAAAAAAAGATTACCGAATTTCTAGAGCCCTCAACATAACAAAAAAAAAACATCATGTACCTTCCTGACGTTCTTTAGCTTCTTCTCAGCCTATTTAGACTCCCGAATTTTTCTATTAAGTTGGCTTTTTCTTTTTCTTTTGCTCTCTCTCTCTCTTTCTTTCTTCTTTCTTGCTATTCTCTTTGGGGTCACACTCTGTTTCTTTGCCTGCCTGATTTATTTTTAAAAAAAAAAAGATTCAAGTGTCTATAAATAAAAGCATAATTTCAATGCCAATTCTATTGAACTACAAAAAGTAATTGTCTATTTTGACTTTATTACATAAGCTAATACCTATAGCACATTTTCTTTTGAACAGTGTAGAAAAGAGATCACCCACTTTATCAGCAAAAGCAGAAGATATACCACTTGGCAATCAAAGGCATCATTCACCGGCATTCAATACAGTTCATATCATTGCTGCCATCATAGGCATAGCCGGTGCTGTAGCTGCAGCCATCACTATCTTTCTCCTGTGCAAAGGAAGCGATCAAAGACACTAGCCCATAGTAACAAATCAGGCACCAAAACATGAGTACAGTAGTAATAGCAGTAATAGTGATGATGCCTTTGGATCACAGACAAATTCCTCCCATTCGCATTCAAATTCGCAGACAAATTATCATAGATTTGATCAGTTTTGCCAATGATTTCGATGGAAACAACGGAAGTTCTGGTCAAAACATTGTTTCTGTAGAAGACGTTAGTCCTACAATGCAGCAGTATCAATTGCAGCTAAAATTACTACAGCAGCAACATCAAGAGCGAAGAGCCTATCAACAAAATCAACCACAAAATCAACCAGTACAAGTCCAGTCTCAACCAGGGCAACAGGCAACCACCCTCTCTACCAATACGCTTTCATTACCACCGCCACCTTACTATCCATAATCTCTTTCTTTTCCTTTGACTACATTTGTACATATTTAGCATTTCAATACCAACCCTTATATATATAATTATACAAATATATAATGTATAAAGAACTCAAATGACATCCCTATCCCTTTCTTGTGAGAAAAGCCCCGAATACATTTATACAGATTAGTAGAATAACCAGCTTATTTGAGGATCCACATGCACCTGCTTAGCATGTCATTGCAGAAAAGACCAAATTGAGCTTATTGATCTTTTTAGGCTTGAGATTTCAAAGACACAAAGCAACAATGAAAGAACAAAAGTCCATCGTTTTTTTTTTTGGAACTACCTTATCATAAAATAAGAAATACAATTCATGGGTTTTGTATGTTCGGTAAAATAAGCCCATGATGTCAAGATCTATTCAGAATAGTTCAGAAGTAACTATTTTAATAAAAAAAAAACTATGAACTTGGTGATCATGGCCATGCACATAAGCACATACATTTAACGTATTAGATGAGCCTGCTCTGGTTTAGTTTAGATAGCTCAATCTGATTTCTATATGACTCAAATAGCTTACTTTTTTAATCTAGTTCTGTGTCATTTTGCTCCTTATTTTCGGATTTATATCAAGCACAAGCAGCTCAAGTGCTAAACTAAGCGACTCTTCCTTTTTGTCCAGCTTTCTCTTATCTATGCTATTCGCAAGGTTTGCAAATGATGATAGTGTTGCTAATGACCTTTTCTTATTTTTTCGGTGTCTTGACATATCAACTTTGAGATGTGCTTTTTCTTTATTTGTTTCTTTGAAAGAGATGTGTCAACAGAACTTGCTGGTAGCAAATTGTTTCTTCCATTCGGAAGATGTAAACAACTATCTTTGTCAACAAGAAGAAGACTGGCTTTGTTTTCTTTTTATGTACATGCAACCAAATACTGCTTAATTTCAAAGTAAGGTTTGGTCCCAAAGGAGATATTCCAGCCTTTCTTTGTCTTCCATTTTCCTTTTCTTTATAATAACAATAGAGCTTATTACATATCGTTAACCTATAACCATCTTTCGAAGATTGATATCTTGACTTCAAACGTATCTTTCTCCAAAAAAGGTGAATACATGGCTGTTGACACTAGACTAACAAGCAATCCTCAAATAGACAAATTAAGTTGTGTTGTTTTTGTTTCTAAGAAGCTGTATCACTCTGAACAGTCTAGAATATGAGTCAAGAGGTGTATCCAGCTGTATTTTGAGAACAAAGGGTTAAGCATGAGTCAGCAATTAGATTGCTCTCAACATAAAAATCAACGACCACTTTTTCTTTTGTAAGTAACATTCATGATAGGGGGGAAGCAATTTAGTGTGCCACAATATTAATTTTAATTCTATTTACATAATGAGACATTTGTTATGCGACTGTTGACTCATTCTCATCAGTTGCTCTTCAGAGTATTTCTTGCCAGTCATAGCCTGTATGTCTTCTATTGCTTGTTCTCGTTCGTTATCGCGCTTCTTTTCCTTGATCTCTTGTGGAAAATACAGTTTCAGGAAGTTCTGCAGTCCTTCATCTAAATTAAGAGCTGTGGCATCACGCACAGCAGTAGGATGACGACAGAGTGGACAGCCATCCATTTTCTTTTTCTGAGCTTTGACCAAGCATCGAACACAAAAGACATGATCGCATCGTAAACGAATAGGTCTCCAAGCAACATTCATGCAGACTGGGCAAGCTAGAGTTTTTTTTTTGATGAGACACATTATCAACAACTTCATGAGTTGCTTACCATAATCATCCGGTTGTGGGATAATACTCGTCAGTTTGGATGTGATTGTTGCATAAAGCATACCAGCCAATTTTGGACTGAACAGCTGCTCAGTGGAAACAAGCTCAGGAAAACTTTGACTGGCAGTCAAACCACTTCTCTTGTCATGCTTTTTCAAAATCTTTCTCATGGCCGTCTGATTGAGTACCTGGTAGTGCTTCATGGTGATGAGTTCTGTATTTAGAGCAATAAACTGCTCAAAAGCCGATTTCGACTCCTTTGTCTTGAATTTCTTTAACAAATCCTGCCTGTTCAGCTGTTCCACAAACCATGTCATCTGCCTCTTGGCCCTCTCAACAGACCGGAATGTCCTGTCGGCCTCTGCATTTCCCTGAAAGATCTGTGCATCCATATAGACTGAAAAGATTTTTCGCCAATGATACATTTCTGATTTTTGAGTGGGTGCAGCCTTAGGAGAGCACAATGAATGAATGAAGAGCGGGTGATGTGCTTAAGACTTACTGCTTTGGTCATACACGATTCAAGTGAATTGATATCTTCTTCAAATCGCTGAGATGTCACATTTTGCAGTTTGGCAGCTTGATCCAGTTCTGCTAACAAAAGCTTAAAGAATTCATCATCTTGTTCCAACTCAATCACAAGTGTCTTGAGCTGTCCCCTCTCCATTAATTCTGCTCTCTCTGTCATGTCTTCATGCTCATGGCTATCTTTGATCCGATCTCTCTCTGCTAACGTCAATTTGACCAACTCTTTCACAAGCTGTACAGTTGAATCCCTTCTTTGCCTTGTGAAGGCAGGTGAATGAAGTACGTTTTCTTCACCTGAACTAACTGAACTTGATAAGGAAAAGATGTCTTTGTTGTTATGACTTCGCTTGTATTCTAGTTTTGGTCTATCGGCATCTTGGTTGGGTGTTTCTGATGATATCAATAGCTTTGATAACATCTGTTGTACCTTGGGTTCACTGGGATCATAACTGAATTCAATGCAAGGTTTTACATTAGGTACTTCACCTTATAAAAAAAAAATTTAAACCTTAAACAGAAAAATAGCTTGAGCTTGTTTATTACCTATAAAATAATATTTGATTTTTGGTATATTGTCATTATCATGGTCTTGTTCGTTATCGTGAATAGCAAGGCTTTCTTCATTACCAGAGTCTTCAAGGCATTCATGAAGTAAAGAAGCAGAAAGGCCTCTACTTTCAATTTCTTCTGCCACTCTGGTAATGATCTTCTTCAAGGCTTTGTACTGAATAAGATAGGGTCTCCATTCAGAGGGTATATCTTCTGCTTCTGTTTCCAATTGTTTACCGAATTTCATCAATAGAGCAAGATCATAAGATAAATAGAAAAAGAAAAATAATAAAAAAGATTTTTTTAATGATTAAAAAAAAATTACCAAACTTGACATTTTTTTATTTGATCAGTCGGATTCATAAATGAGCCTACTTTACAACCAAATGTTGTTGCGAAATTAGCAGAGCTCATTAAGGGACCATTGACCCTATAGCGATCAGGCGCACTTTGTCTAACCAGAGACTAGATCACGTATTAGTGCATGTTGAAGAAAAAGACTGATGGACAACTTACCTCATATTCTTTTGTGGATTTACTGCATTTGAGACGAGCAAACTGAATATAGCCAAGTTGATCTTGAGTCCAATGGCGATCTAAGCCTGGTATGGATATATTCTCAAACTGATGAATCTTGGATTCTAACAAGATCAATCCTCCATAATCAGCATAGTTGTTGTCGAGTGTTTCCTTGCCATTCAGCCCAAAGGAGTCATATTGATCCACTAAACATTGGTTTTGTTTATCCAGCGCATGGATTGTTTGGCTACTCCACCAATCTCCATAGATCCCCTTGTCATTGTATTTTCGTCCTTGTGTATCAAAAGCATGCTATAGGAGTCACACGTGGTGTCAGAGAGACAGACAATAGTCACGTCTTATTGGTCACTTACCATTATCTCATGACCAACCATCCATCCTATTGTTCCGACGTACAAATAAGACGGGCTATCTGGGTCAAAATAAGGCAATTGCAGCAACCCAGCCGGAACAATTAGCTATTGAGAAATGTGTGAAACGTCTGATATGGAATTTGAGTAGATCTCTTCAGTCTTACTTTGTTTTGCTTTCTCTCGTATTTGATATTGACACTATGCGCATTCATCTTCCAGGCATTCTTGTCAATTGGCTTCTCAAGCAGTTGCCATGTTTGTCTGACTTGATGCTGATTGGCCTTTATCATGTTGGCAAAAAAGTCTGTTCGGTTGATACTAATATCACCGAAATATTCAGATAAAGAAATCACTGAGGTAAGATCGGGCGCTGAAGTAGAAAATCCAACCTGAATGTCCATGGCTTGAAGCTAATATTATGTTAACTATCACTCAACTTAATCGGTTGGTCAACTTTACCTTTCTGATGATACTGGCCTTTGTCTGGTTGTCTTCTTTGGCTATCCAGCCAAGATGAGGCACACGATCTATCAACACTTGAGTGGTATTCTGAACAATCATCTTGACTTTATCTTTTGATTTGGAGATACGCTCTTGGTGATCAAGGACATAGTAACGACCCATCAAAAGACCCAGGGCACTCTTGTCAATGGTATCAATACAGATATCGCGTCTTTCAGGAAGTGCTCTTGGTACCACACCACTTAATTTAGCATCCAATTTTCGCTTAGGTGCCACATACTGTTCTCCAAGCATATCAAGGTATTTCCAGATAGTACGCCATATGAAATACGTCTGAAGTGTACGCGTATTTGTTGTACTCAACACATCTTTGCTCAAGTGCTTGATGAATTCAGGCGTAGGAATCAAGACATAATCAGGAGATTTGGCTGCATTGGGCAGATGCTGTTGAATGAACCGTGTCCATTGAATGGGAGGAGCCTCTTGCTCCAATCGTTCCAAAGACCACTGTTCAGGCTGAAGCTGATCTGTAATCAGGGTTGCTTGAGCCAGTTTCTTTTCAAAGTCGACAATACGACGAGCTGTGGCAACTGCACTCCATGACTTCCAGCCAAATTCATTTGATACATCTTGCTTAAACACAAGATCAAGGATAGAGGTCACCACTTGCATATAGACAGACAACGTATCGGGATCATCGTAAAGCTCAGGACGAGGTAAGCCTACTTGTCCCTGCCACAATGAGAGACTGGGTTTGTTGGCATTGTAGATCATGTCAGGTTCAATCTTCATCTCGAACAATGCCCAGATGTTGCGGTCGGATAAGAAAGAGAGAGCCCGATTAAGCCCTTCTGGACTGACTTGATCCTGTCTCAATGAGATGTGCTCTCGAATGACTCTGAATAAAGGGTATAGTGGCTTGATGTTGGCCTGTTCTATCAAATCTTGATTCATACAGGATTGATAAAAGTCACTTAGTTTTGTGAATAGCTGTCTGTCCAGGATTTGATCTGGACTGGGTATCAGTGGCTTTTGTTGCTTGTAGAGATTGTCAAAGTCGCGATTTAAAATATGATCCAGTCTGTGTCGGATAGCATCGTTTGTGATGGATTGCATATCAATTCTTGATTTCACACCTGGAATAACATGTTCCTCCTGCCATTTACTACCTAACACACACGATAAATAGAACGAACGGTATCCTTATCAACCCAACTTACAAACGTAACCATAAAAGTCATCACAAGGATCTAATTCTTGGTCTACATTCTAAAGTATGCATATTTAGAAGCGTGGATTTCTAAAATAACTAAAAAAAAAAATTGTTTACCTCTAATATACTAGCGGCAGTAACAATACAATTAGAATCCAAGCAATAGCTCTAAAACAAAAGATTCAGGATACACACAATTCAACTTTTCATGATGACGTACTGGTGTCTTTGTGTTATTCTCTGGTTGCTTCGGCACAGGAACAAGTGGAGTATCATCTACCTGACTACTACGCGCATACAATCCCACAAAGACAAAGAGTAAAATCAACAAAATGGAACTTGAAAAGAACAAGAACTTTTCTAGTGAAGTAAAATGGCCCGGCTGAAGATAAGCTGGATACCGATACACACCACTACCATAGTCAGTTCTCAATCCTTGTTCGTCTTCGTCTTCTTGTTCTCTAAAGCGTCCGAAACTATGTTGATCATCATCCACTTTCCTCTTGCGTGTTAGCAGAGGTTCATTGGCGTCTGTCATATTTGCTTTCAAGAAACAAAGAAAAAAAAGAAGAGAGAAATGGGAAAAAAATGCATTTAAATAGCAGCTCAAGTTACACTTGAATCACCTTATGGAAATCAATAGATGGTATTGTAATAATATGAGAATTGGTTTAATAACTGAAACAGTATGTCACTTGCTTCAATAAAATCGTTATTTTTTTTTTTATTTAGAACCCAAAGAAGAACAAACAAAGGGTAAAAAGAAAAAGTGTTTAGAGCCATCTCTTTAGGTAAAAAAAGACGCTTGGTCAAATTGCATAGTTGACTCTTTCAGATTGGCTGATATTTCAAGTTGTTAGGCTTTGAGTTAAAAGATAATCAGCGAGTAAGAAGGATTACTTGATAAACTATGGCTTTAGAGAAGCAAAGTTTGGTCATGACAATCATCTTGACGCTAAGGTCTTTCTCTAAATCAACACAGAGAGCTTGTTTGAAGGGCCTAACAAGAATGAAGATCATACAAAGTCAATGAAGGCTGATAACAATGATGCTTTAAGGATAAGCAATGATATCATGGCTAGTACAACCCCTCATTCAAAAGGTACGACATTGATTATTCGTTAAAGGCAACAAGGTTTCAACAAGAAGATAACAGTATTTTATTTTACATTTCTCTTTTACTCAGAAGTAGGGTTCAAGACAGTGACAAAGGTAAAAGGTTCAAACTTGATACCATCACCATTATAGAATTTACCATCAAATTCGACCCACATCAAACGAAGAGCGTGAAGGAAAGCAGAGAGACCTTCCATACACAATAGAATAGCAAGTGTCAATACGAACCACATAGAGAAACCAATGAAGAGACCGATGACAGCAAGAGGGCCTGTGAATCCAAACCAGATCTTGAGTGTCATGTCCCATAAGACACTAGACAATTCTATAGAACAACTGATTGAGTTTTCTTTCTTTTCGCTAATGCAATATCCACTTACGTGCGTGAGCAAGAGACAAGGCCCATAAACGAAGATAAGAAGCAGTGTTAGAGATACAGTTAAGACAGAATTCAATAGTATGAATTGTTTGGTGAATCATGACTTCGCTGAAATCAAACTAAAGACATTTTGTTAATAAAATATTAATACAATCATTCAGCACTTACCTCTTCTTCTTCCTCATCCTCTTCTGCAGAAGCTTGAGCAGCATGTTCTTCATCCATATGGTCATCAGCAGCAATAGTTTCATAATGATGCTTACTGGCTTCTTTCTTGAGATAGAATGGCTTAGCAAACCACATCCAGGGAACACAGACAACAGCAAGCAAGATCAAGACGAGTTGAACAGGACCTGACCTGGGTAAAGTTGCTCTTCAGGGTTCACTGTACCAGGAGTCAAGAACATGTAGATCAACATGTTCAAGAGATTAGGAGGAGCATTACGGATATGGTGACCCTCAGAATCAAGTTCCCACCAGTTCACACTCCACTTGTACATGATACAGAAGATGAGGTAACCAAAGATAGATTCCAAAAAGAGAATTTGAGGCAAGAATTCAAGCCAGACAAAGGCCTTGCGCTTGTAATAGATGTGATTAAAGACGTTCAAGCAGACAGCCAAAGGACATGTGAATGACACCGATAATGATAGCTTGTTTCATCTTGTAAGAGTTGGTGAACAACAAGAAGTTTTCAGATCCGTGCCAAGCAGGATCAAGACCGAAAGCATACACATTTCCATTAGGTAAGGCTTCAACAGTTTCGGTCGATGTGTAGTTGGAGGGCATATCAAAGCCAGATTTGAAGATGTTTAGTGATAGAGAGAAGACATCGTTATAGATAGCACCAGTGAAGATAGAGAAGAGACCCATCATCAGCATCATGTAACGACCACTAAAGAACATGCTGAAGATTTCACCTGTTTGATTAGACAGCTTCTTCTCATTTAAGCAGAGATAGAGTGCAATCAGGAACATGATAGCACCGTGACCGATATCACCAAACATCATAGCGAAAGGAAAGGGAATGAAATGATGGTGAAAAGACCAGGGTTGACTTCACGGTAACGAGCAATACCATAAGCATCAATGATGGACTGGAAGCCTTCAGTGAACTTGTTGGTGCGGTGGTATGTAGGAGGTGTCTTTTTGGTCTGCAATTCTGTTAAGATAGAAGGAAGACTTGTGCCTGAAGCATCCTATAAATAAAAAAAAAAAAGATTAGGAGATTCAACAAATGATGCATTGACTAATCCAATCCTCTTACAGTAGCATCCTTTAATGATTGTTGAACAAGAGCTATATCATTTTTAGGACACCAGCCTTCAGCAATAAGACACTTGCGATTAACGTCATAATTAAACAAGTTCATGGTATGGTATATAGCTTTTTCTTTGCGTACAATAGTAGTCCAAGCAGCGACGTTCTCAGAAATCTTGAGCAGTTCTGAACGGCGCGTTTGGTTTGTGGTGGAGAGAACATTGTTCAGATCTTCAATACGAGAGGTGACATCCAAGAGAGAATCACGACGCTTGTCAGCAGAATCATCAATGGAATATAAAGTACCGCCCAAACTTTCAGAGATCTTCTTGATCTTTGCAATGATCTCGGTACCATGAGCAAAGATACAAAAGACGTTTTTATCAATCACGCTATCCGTATCAGGATCCACGATAGGTTCATCAATTTCGGCAGATTTCATGTAAAGATTACCACGAAGTGAACGCCAAAGTACACGTTCGAATGTTTGCATTCTTGAACGGGCAATTACACCTGTAACATAGCCGAGGTGCATGTTATCAAGGTCATAATGAACTTGTTCAACATCCGTTTTCCAATAAAGGTGCAGAATCGTCTTGTTCATCAAGTGAGTTACGCATAGTCTCTTGTCTAGATTCTTCCTTTAAATAAATAAAATGTCAATACACATAAATGGCACTATCTTCTCTATAATTACCTGTTGAAAGAAAACAGATGATTCTCTAAGGACATGACGAAGTTCTGTGAGTTGGAGGTAACGACGTTGAAGTGTTTCATGAGAAGAGTTGAGTTGAGAGATACGATTTTCATATTCCTTCAAGTTTTCTTCAAGGTCATCGACTTCTTGAGCTGAACGAGCGCGGGAACGGTAAGCAGCAGCTGTCAAAGGACGAACTTGAATATCGTTTTTCTGAAGTTGTGTTTGAAGGAACCTATGCATAAACCAAAGGCTATGTTAATACGCGTAACATTTCCAATTCCTCCTTTTTTACTCCAATAGAAGTTTAAAAAAAAAAGATGAAACACTCTTATCCCGCAAAAAAAATAATATACGTACGCACGACATTGACGTTCCATTTCATCCAATCTTCTAATTTCTGATACACAAGAACGTTGAAAGCATTGACTTCAGGGTTAAGCTATGTTCAAAAAAAAAAGCGAGTTTATATCTAGGAAAGATAGAACAAGATCGACTTTGGCTTACATCTCTAAACTGCACTTTGCCCAGTTCACCGAGTTCAGCAACACAAGGTTGAGCAACTTCAGCGGGGATATACAACTGAATGAGAGACATCTCCCTCCGAACGGAAGAGCGTACTTGGTGCCATTTTTTCGGTCTTTCTTTCTTTATGAGCTATATAAAAAGAGAAAATATAAAAAGAAAAGAAAAGGAAAAAAAAAAGAGTGCGAGAGACTGTGTGTGTGCGCAAACAAACTGGTGGAGCAAACTGCGCGCTGTTTTAATAGGAGATTCAAGTACAACATAATCAAGCTACAGTTTATGACGTCTCTTCAAATCAGTGAGTTTCGCATTCATTTAATTAACTCCTTTTCTTTTCAGTTACTATTTTTTTTTAAATTTTATTTCTGGACTCAACAAATAGCCTTCGCCTCCCTCCTCTCCCCTCCGCTTTCTATCACTCAAAGAAACACATTAAGAAAACGACAGAGAGAAGCAACTCAATTAGACAGAATGATAAGCATATTGGAAAGTTTAAACAGGCAAGTAGTTCAATAACTCTTGTTGTCAATGGTTTCTCCTTTTTTTTTGTTGTAAGAGAATTAACCTAACTACAATCTAAAGTGGACTGGAGAAAGGTTCGGTGGAGCCAAAGTTACTCTACAGACTGAGGATTTCCAAAAACTTGAACAAGAAACAGACCATAGAAGAGATGGGTATGAAAATGTAGTCGAATCAGTTGAATTAGTCCATTCCTACCTTCTCAAGAAAAAGACATCACCTGAGGATGCTAAAATAAAGATGATGCCCTTTGAAATCCTGGGTACCTCTCTCTATCATATGGCTCTGCACTTCCAGACGAATCCGCATTAGGTAAGTCTTTCACTTTTTTACTTGATACATCCTATTGACAAGCAATATCAGGTATTGCTCTCAATCAACCTCGGTCAAGCTGAAACACGCATTGCAGCATTACAAGAAGGCATTTGCATACGACATAAAAACGAATATATGAATGTTCTATCAACAGGCCTTTTGGAATACAAAGAATATGATTCATTACGAAAGAAATTGACATCCCGTAGATTAGATTATGATTCTAAATTGAATCGTTTTTAAACAAGGCTAAAAAGGAAAAGCCGGAGTTAGAACACGAAATGCAAGCTGCTAGAATGAAATATGAGGATACAGAGCATGACTTAATTCAGAAATGGCTTATTTACAGGAATTTGAGGTAAAATTAAAAGAGGAAGTCCATGAAGAAGGGTTTATCTAAGCTTTTATTGTTTGGGGGGTTATGCTAACTCTTTTTTTCTTTCTTTAGGAAGAACATAGAGATGCCCTTTTAGGCCTGATAGAAGCACAATGTACATATCACGCTCAGGCTAAAGAGTTATTGGAGGCGATTAAAAAGAATTGGGGTAGGGCTTAAGCTCAGATCCTCGTGAATTCATTGGGTAATGTGATGGTCAGACCTTCAGAATCGACACATCCAACAGCTGTCCCTGCAGCTTCTATCACTGAGGATATGGGTCGTAAAGGCAGTGTTGACACTTTTGCATCCACTCAACAGACAAAAGAACCAATTGCCTCTACCCGCAACATCACCACTTTTACCAACACCCTCTTTGTTGACGGCAAACAACACTGCCTTCAGCAGCAGCAAACACCAATCACAACGGACTTCGACATCACTAGCATCAACTATAGTGCCACCGCCAGCTACTGCCACACCATCCATCCCAATGGAACACCCATTATCCAGTACAGAAGCTCCACCTGAAAGACAATGTAAGTTGCTAAATTTGATATTAAGCCAGGCTAGTCTTGACTTCATTCATTAGATTCTGGAGAATACGAAAAGTATCGAAAGGCTCTTTTTGATTTTAATGGACAGAACGATGATGAGATCTCATTCAAGACTGGCGAAATCATTGCAGTTATCAATGAGATAGATAAAGGCTGGTGGTTAGGCGAAGTACACTCAAAGCGTGGCATTTTCCCTGTCAACTATACTGAGGAGTACCTCAAGCCTGTCAATGACAACTTATATGAAGCTAGAGAAAGACCATCAATTACGATAGAACGTGATGAGCTTGAACAGCACCAACTTTCAAATCCTCGTGTTGCTGAGACTTACTCAAACGGAGTAACATCACCGACCATCACTAGCGACACTCTGTCTGTAGATTCATCAGTTTCATCCTCTTCTAGTCGTCGTCCTCTTCCACCTCCTGCTGCCGTCTCATCTCCTGTTGTCTTTCCAGCACGAACAACCAGCCTCTCGAGAAAACGATCGACTGTCAAGAGAGCACCTCCACCCCCACCTCCTCTTCGAGTGGCTGCTACTGAACCACCTTATATCAAACCAGCATCAGTTCATCTTGATTCTAGTTCAGAATAGCATTGGCCCTTTTTACAAGCTCCCCTTTGATGTGTAAGCTGTCATTAGACATCATGCTCATTGTAGATATCAACATTGTCAGAAAGCTTGAGCACGTCTAAAATTTAATTTATGTACACATGTTTTCTTTATATTACACATAAAATCATTTTCGGTTCTTGTAGATCAACCTCTTTAACTGAATAAATGATAAACTAGAGTAAATTAAAACACATGTAATTTATTGTATAGCAAGCATGTGCTGTAGATCTTTTGAGCAAAAACTCAGCAAGAATGAATATATATTTTAATATATTATAGTACAATGAAAGTTAACTATGGTACAGTAATCTATAATTTATGCTTGCTGCTTATGGCGAGCAAAGGCAGAACCTCGAGTACCCAAATGGGCTAAATCCTGGTATGGACTTCTAGGTGGAGGGAATGGACCTTGAAAGATGAGTCTGAGAGCGTTCTGTAACAGTCTTTTGGTGCGTGAAGAACGGCGTGTCTTCTTGGCCTTTTCCTGTACTGTCGTTGACGATGAAGTAGAAAAGCGGGCACTTTTGCTCTTTTGTTGTGGCTGCTCTTGTCGAATTGAGTTATTATTGTTGTCGGCATTATTGTTGTTATTAATAGTATTAGTATGAGTATATTATGGTCACTAGCCGCCGCTGCGGAGTGTGTATAATGATCAAGCAGCAGGTGGCGGTAAGGTTCTATCCAAGGGTGGTATATGATCAAGTCTAATGAAGCTCTTGTGGAATCTGGAGCAAGCATGTGGCGAATAATGTCTTTGACATCTAATAAAAAAATGGAATGAGAAAAAAAAGCAAAGCCACATAAGAGTTGCTAATGAATTACCATCAGATAGATGATTGGGTATACTAAAATCACAATGAAGCATCTTCTTGAACAGTTGCTGATCGTTAGAAGCCGTAAAAGGGTACTTTCCGACTAGCATTCTGTATAGAAAGATCCCCAGCACCCATATGTCACCTAATTCGCTTTGATTTTGCATTGTTGTTAAACAGTTCGGGTGGAACGTATTGCGAATTACCCACAAACTTGTGTAATTCGGTTTTGCCGTGACGGGTCATGCGCATCATATCAATGTTCCCTTTCGAGTCGAACAAGAGCACCATTTCAGTAGGCTTATCATCCTGTGGTTGCGCCAATTGGAATTTGTTGGCAGCCAGTACCATCTTTGCGAACTTACGCCTGCATAAATCTTCATTGCCTACAACACCTTTCGGCATGTATTTGTCACTTGATGTTCTTTGAATCGATTTGATCTCATGCCAAGCCTGTTGGTGTTGAGCTGATGGGTTGATAGAAGATGTGTCGCTGGAACTGACCTCGACAGAAGACTCAGTCTCTTGAGGTTGTTGCGTAGGTGAAGACATATCCGGGTGTCGTTCGAGGGCAGTAGTTGGATCAATAGCATTATTTGAAGAGGCTGATTCTGCCATGCGATCTTCCAATTCATGCTCGCTTATGTATGGCGATGCTTTGCTTTGATGTGTTCCACTGCTGTTACTATGAACCATGTTGGATCCTATCGATTCTGACATAATTGTTTCACTTTCTTCGAGAATTGGGCACAAAGGCTGATGGTTTCGGTCTTCGCTTTGAGTTCGACTGAAAGACTAGTTAAATAAAAGAAAGAAAAAATAGGAGAATGAAAAAAAAGAAGAAGAAAGAGGTAAAGACAATGAGCCGAAATAAAATAGGTTGTAGGACAAGCTTTAAAAGAAAAATAACAATAAACATCTCTAAAAAAAAAGCAGACTGGCTCGGAAACCAGAGCTCCGCTTGGTGCGACATTATACATGTATTTAATGTATTCTGCACCGTGTACATGAAACGTGGCACACACATATCAAAATAGCAAACAAATAACCCATTACAGTGTCAAATTGATTATTACCTTATTTGCTTTCTTTCTGTCATTGGAGTCTACTGGCACTTCTAATGTGGTATTATTCAATACTGATTCAGGAGTAGTTTCGTCACCCAATGCTGAAAAAGACTGTGTCTGATGTTTTTGAAGAAGTTTGTTAATGAGCCCTGTTTCTGATGTCTTATGAAGAGATGGACTGGAGAAGGTGGATGAATTATCGGATGTTATAAAGAACGGGAGTGGAGGTCGATCAGGAGAAAGGGACCTCCAATCAAGTGTGGTATGTGATGAGGAGCTAGCTGTAGAAGCATTGGATTGGTCGTTTTCAATTGTCGCCACCATGTTTTTATGTGGATTTTATTTCCAAACAGCTTATTTATATGCTTGTAAATAACTGAGGTATTTTCTTTTTAGACACACCATTGAGCATAACGTCGCTTGTTGAATGGAAAACATAAAACAACGTAGATTATATTGACGTCGTTAGAAACAGACGAAGCAGGTAAGCTTTTTAAAACAAGGAAAGCAAGCAAGCAGGTACAAGAAAGAAAGAAAGAAAAAGAAAAAAAGAAGAGAGAAAGATCAATATTGAAGGGAGGCTATGTTTTAAAAAAGAAATTCACATACCCGAGCAAAGTTGACTAATCTAGTAATCCGTCTCTCTTGTCGTTCTCAATAAAAAAAACACAATCGTCCAACCAAGATAACATATAATATTTTCTCTTACTTTTCCGTTTGATTCCTGTAAGGGTTTCTATACTTGCTCCTTTAGCTAAAGTGTATCTTCTTTATTAGAGGGAAGATCGTTCCAGGTTTTTTAGAAGCAGTAACACCAACACGTTCTTTTTTTCTTCTATTGAAGCCGAACCTATCAATTTACTTTAAATTCTTCTCCTTATTTCATGAAAAGTCAATACGACAATATATCAAA
>JAIWNI010000205.1:0-24850 GCA_025331435.1 Choanephora cucurbitarum
CTGTTTGTACTAGGCGTATGACAATCAAAAGCTTATGTTTATTTGTTTGTACAAACAAACAATAAGAAGGATGGGGATGTATCTCAATGACAACCAATGCCTCAATCGATTAAAATGTTGAAGTCATATTGATAAATGATCATAAACAGCCTAGTCTTTTTTTTTTCTCTCAATTGTTTTTTGTTTCGATTTCAATCGCATAGGAAATCTTTTGTGATCCACATCTTAACTGAGCAGCACTCCAACACAGACGCAAAGTACTTCTATGCTGATTCGTTGCTTTTACTTGACCTTCATCACTAAATAGCCAAGGTGTCTTTTTTCTGTTTAAAACGTATGAGCTATGCTCAAGCGTAGTTGCGTTAGTATCTTTCTTAGCGATGCAGAAGAAATCAACAATATAGGGTCTTCTTGGTATGCTTCCTTGCATCTGGCCTAGCAAATGCTTACGCCAAAAAATTCTCAGGATGATTGTAGCCGTTTTCCCTAAAAAAAAAGCAGCTGCCATGAAGAGCTAGCAGTTTGTTCAACTCAAGAAATGCTTGAATCCATGTTCAATTCCATAGATAGATTTGAGTGTACTATATAACTCAAATTAAACCACATATACCAAGATAGGCTTTGAGATTGAATGATGTAACTCGTAATAATACTGACTGCTTCATCTTGCGATGATAACATCAACAGTATCCACATAAAGTTACAAAAAGACAATATCATTAACGAAGCGGCTCTTTTATATAAGGCTTTGAGATTGCTCTTTCTGCCTTTACCTCTAAAACAAGCTTTGTGGGAACACTTTGTTTCAAAGCACAACTTCTCAGTAGACTCGATGATATCACTTTCCGTTTGAAGTTGTGATGAAGCTTTTCCAGGCAGATAAGTTTTGCTCGCAGACAAATGTACATAGACAAAAGCCAAAAATTGTTGTCTTTATGCAAACTCAAAGACATTTTTATTCCAATCAAGATAAGGGATTCTTTGCATAGATCATGCAGCTCACACATCGCTCTTCAATCACTGTCGAAAAACTACATACATAGCTATTCTTATAGTGTACGAATATTTTCCATTAATGTACAAAAAAAAAGTGATTGTAGACCAACATCAAGGTAATATGCGCTCATTCTGTTTAAGAAACTAAATGAAGCGCTGCCAGATATTCATAATAACAAACTTGACAAATCAATCAAGCGCAATTGAATTTTATGCGTAATTTGAACCTACCTAATACGTAATTAGAGAGAGTGAATGTAAAGAAAACTCTATAGTGACAGCTGAAACGGTGTCGGATACTTTGAGTATCAAGAAAAACGTATATCATATTAGAAAGAGATTGATTTATTTCCTTTATTTTAAGGTCCTTACTTTCACCAAACGAAATCAATCGTATAATGGACTTCATCTACAGTCCTTGGTCTTTTTGATATCTTGCGAATGCAGCTGACCTCTATTTAAGAAAATATCTCGCTAAGATATTTCTAATGTTAGCAGCAGCGTTCATATCTCTATTCCAGAACCGTGTTGAAGAATTAAGATGATAATAAATTAAGGAGAAATTTGAAGATGACTTGCCAAAACGTTATTGTTATTCACTAGGCACTGGGCACATAGCTTCAAGGACAAATAGTGCGGTTGTCAATTATGCATAATTATATTAGAAACCGAAAGTCTATCTAGAATAAACAACTATCTGTCTGGTGTTCTTTAGTCGGGACATTGTCTCGTTCTCTGCAATACCTGGCTCTTCTCATCACAATACTTCACAGCATCACGAAATTCAAGCGTGTTGTCATCAACGCTTCCAAAACACTTTGTCTTTTTACGATGATTATAGACGTAAAGCTAACTGTATACCTCAATTCTTCTCAAGTCAAAGATTGTACTCCAGAGATTTCTTTTGTCTGTTTGCCTAGAATAAAGAAGTTGGAAATCAATTTGAGGTATTAATGTACTATTGCAGATGAACGAGCCAGAACAGGCAGATTGTTCGCATAAGCCTTCTTGAAGAAGCAATGTAAAATGAGCACACCATTTAGAGGCACATGGACAATTGTATGGCTATCCTTAAGTATTAGACTCCATAGATTGATTGAAAGATTTGGAATCTAAGAAGTGACTTACAAGAGACGAAGATACTTTGAAGGGACGAGGAGCAGCATTTTTATAATTAAATACATCCTCATAATTTGCATTTGGAAAATCAGTCTGATAGTCTAAACAGACAGCATCGTACAGTTGATCCAAACCAACAACGTCTACTTGAAAAACACTACGTTCTTTCGCATTTCAGATATATATATCATGAACAAAAGTAATTCTTGATGCTAGAAAAAACTCTTACAATCGGCATAACAGATGTTTTGCTTGATGTCGCTATTACAAGTTCAAGTAGGCTTAACCTTAACATGACTCATATATGTTTTTTGAGGAACAAGGTTGTTCGTTTTGAATCGTTTCGAGGTACTTTAAGGCCTCTTTTCTCAAAAAGAAAAACTAAAATCATTGCAATAATTAGCATCAATACACACTCTAAAGTGATCAAGTGAAGTCCCTCTACAGTACTTGTTGACCCTTCTCTCTAGAGCTTTACCCTCAGGGTGTTGTACTTTAGAGTAGTTCATGCTGGAATAAAGAAATCAGGATGCCACAGCTCAAACCAAAGTAGCTTGAGGGTCCTTATTAAAACTCCGGAACAATCCAAAAATCTGCCTTAACAAACTGAGACTTTTTGTGACTACGCCTTGTCGATTTTTTTAGCTCTAATTGTTGGTCCCATCTGCCTGCCAAATTGTCAGTCTACTAGGCTAGCTTAGTTTTTTTTTTTTACTCTCTCTTTTTTTTTTCTCTTTCTCTTGTGTATTCAAATAACCAATATGGCCACACCTGAAGTAGCTACCCACCGCACCAGCAGCACCCAGATATTCTCCTCCTCTTTTCTGGACCTTTCGGTCTTAACAAGGACCAAAAAGCCCTCGGGATCTCCTTGGAATCCCTCTTCAGTGGCCAGCCTGGTTCACTTACCAAAAGAGCCGCCTTAACTTACCTAGCCCCGGAAAGTTCGAAAGACTTCACGCCGAAGCAACAAAGGGTACGATAGACAATTCATACGCCGCGTTATTCGATATAATGGGGCTCATTGTTTAATTATTATTCTTATAGACACATTTACCACCAACTATCTTTTCGATGGTGCCCAAGCAAACATTGTCAAAGAACTCTCCGCCAACTTCCATGTTCAACACCAATTCTCTTTGGGTTCTCAAGTCATGCCTCCTATGTACAACTTCATGTCTGGTTATATGACTGAAAGAGTAGGTTTCTTTCTTTTTTTGAATTTGTGTTGATGTTTATTGGTTTTTTTTATAGACTATGTTGCAGGGTACCATGGATAATGATACCAATTTGAACGGTGTCTTGAGACATGCCTGGTCTCCTTTCTCTGTCACAAAGGTGGTTGCACAGGTAAGGAACGAAAGAGAGAAAAAGAGAAGGAAGTTGTTGTTCTGACGATAATTGCCATTCAAGTTCACTCATATGCCTGGCCATTCTATGGTCCAACTTGATCAAGAATTCAATGGATCAGATTACTCTGTCAACTTGAAGGCCATGAACCCTAACCCCTTAGAATTCACAGGTCTCTACATGGCCTCTTACCTTCAATCTGTCACTCAACAATTGGCCATTGGTTCTGAAATTGTTTTGCAGCGCCCTACCCCCGATATGGAAGAGACTGCCATGTCACTTGTTGGTAAATACACTGGAAAGGATTACATTGCTACTGCACAATTCCAAGGTGCTGGCGCGATACAAGCCAGTTACTATCAACGCATTAATGAAAAGGTTGATTTTGGTGTTGAACTTAACTTGATGGTACAAGGTGGCCGTAGAGAAGCTGTTGCTACTGTTGGTGGTAAGTTTGACTTTAGACAAGCTACTTTCAGAGGTCAAATCGATACTACGGGTAAGGTCTCTGCTGTCTTGGAAGAAAGATGGCCCCTGGTTTCTCTTTCCTTATTAGTGGTGACTTGGATCACATGAAGGTAAGTTGTGAAATCATTACATCCTCTTTGCTTCACTAAAAAAAAACTTTTAGGGTCAAAGCAAGTTTGGTGTTGGTATTATGCTCTCTGCTTAGATTCAAAATTTATATATATGTAATTAAAAACCTTTTCTTTTCCCATTAACAACTTTTTTTTGTGTGTATATGTTATTCATTTTTTTTTGTTTAATTTGAAATAATGTAAATATGAACAAACACTAAAGATGAAAGAAAGTGCAATTATGAAAGAATAAAATGAGGTTGAATGTATGAAAATGAGAAATAAAGAAAAGGGTTATTCTTGACCAAAACCAAGGGTTTCTTCTACTGCAAAAGTTAGCTTAGATACAAGAGATTCATAGCTCTCGTAAGGAGGCATGTCAATACGGTTAAAGCTAAAATGAAAAGAAGTTAGAGCTGATGAAATGGCTTTATGGAATCAACATACCATGTATGTGCTTTTGGTAATTGTGTCACTTCGCCTGCTTTTCAATGGTAAATCGTCTAGGGCCATCGCTGCCTTGAAGATCTTTAAAGCCATTGACAGGGATACGAGAAGTACCTGTGGTGAATTGAAGCAGACGAGACTTCTTTTCACTGTCCCAGCTGCGAATACATTTCCAGAACCATTGGATGACATCGTCTTGTTCTGTATATCCTCTGTAATCCGTGTTCTTTTTCCAGTCATCTACATCAATCTCTGCAATACCACCAATCAACAATTCTAATTCCCGCTCATCAAACACATTAATCAGATCTTGAGGAATCAGTTGATTGAAGCCTTCCTTAAAGGCCTTAAACTGCTCTTCTACACGCTTTGAAATACCGCCATTCGGTAACCAGACTAACAAAACAAAGCAATGTCAGTGTAAACCATATCCTTATAGCATTTAAATAGATTTGAACTTACTCCACATATTCTTTCTTGTTTTCCTCTGTTACTTCGACATCTCTACCTCCTTCAATAAGGTCAACAGTGACCATTTCACCAAAGCGATCATCATCCACAGAAAAGGTCAGCTCGAGAATATCTGTGATGTCGTTGTTTCTATCATTATAGTGTCAGTCTATATGAATAAGCTGTCTACTCAATCCAACTTACAAGATCCACATAAGACTACGATGGAAATCAGCGTCTACACTTTCCATATCAGCCACCAATACTTTCTTGCTCAAGATCATCTTGTAGAATGAGACAATAAAGAAAGCGTCCAAGAAGCGACGGTGGAAGATAAGCTAAGCCTACAAACGACCAATAAATTTGAAATAGTTGAGATGCTCAGGATTAATGCCTGAATGAGGGTTGATCTGAAGTGTGTAGTTATCATGAGCAGAATACTCAAATAGACAATAGAATGGGTTGAACATTTCGTGTGACAACAAAAAGAAAATTCACGAGAGACACCACCATAGTCAGACCATCTTCACCATCAAATTTGATCATCAAGCGCTTTTTAAGGTCAGCAGGTGCTTGTCGCATGATTTCAGCATAAGCATCTTCAAAAATATGGTCACGACGGACCTTAATATGGCATTGACCAGGCACAGGGCGTAAAGCAGGCTGCGAAGCGGAAATAGATGAGTTTGCGACGGAAATCTCGCTTGTACTGAGGCACATTTTGATCCAAACTACTGGGTAAACGAGGATCGTCCCAGGTTGTTGTTTTAGTGTTATGATCCACAAAATAGACACGACCTGTGCTGGTAAGACGCATCTCCCAGCCTGAGGGCAAGGCACCCAATTGAGAGACAGGCTGCACCTGGACTTGAAGATTGGATCCTGGACCAATGGTGTTGATGTATTGTTGGCGTCTTGGATCTACCCAAGTGGTGGTTCGAGTATTGTGGTCTACAAAATAAGGTCGGCCGTCGGGATTGGTACGCATTTCCCAACCAGGAGGTAATGGTCCTGAACCTGCTGTAGTCATACTATTCTGTTGTACGCCCATCACGCCATTATTGTTTGTGTTTGTGGCCGTAGCTTGGTTGATTAACATGGAGTTACGGTTGGCATTGTTGCTGGTCTCTAATGAAGTTGAACTGCTGTTGTTACTTGGTCTTTCTTCAGGTAAGCCACGCGCATTGTGTCTACGTCGTTGTAACTCTGTTTGGCTCTGTTGGTCTTCAGTTGTCTGAGCCCTTTAGAAAAAAGAAATTATGTGAATTCAGTGTTTCTTGTTCTTCTCTATACAGTAACTTACGATGGCCTCTTCCATGTTGTTGTTCGGGTATTATGGTCAACATAATATGGTCTTCCAAGATGGTCTACTCGGCGTTCCCAACTATACAAGACATCATTAGTAAGAAAATAGAAATTCTCTTGTCTATATTAAGCTAGTAACAAAAATAAAATAAAAATAGATTACCCTTCGGGCAAATCGTTGTTTCTGTTATCATCTGATGTTGTTGCTGTTGTTGTTGTTGTTGTTGCTGTGGGCGTAGCTGTTGTAGGTGTAGGTGTTACCATAGCTGTATTAGAGGCAGCATTGACAGAAGAAGATGTAGGTGTAGTCTGTACTGAATTAGAACTCTCTGCAACGGGGTGTGAACTAGATGCAAGTGTATTCATGCCATTTCGAATAGGTGCATTGACATTGGTAGAGATATTGAGAATCAGTTTGCCTTGTACTGTCTCGTTGTTATTGGATTTCTTCAAGTCTAATGTAAGCATTTCTATTTTCAAACTTAAATGAATTTGCTGAGCACATGGAAGACAGTAAACAATGCCTACCATCACCTCCCACACTGATATCAAATACATCAGCAACCTGTACTTTGACAATTCCAAGAAATCCTTGGTCCTTCTTTTTGAACTTCTTTTGGTCAAACACTTGAACTGCAATTACACTTCGATTGGTCACTTTTCTATACAAACAAATATTAGCTATAGTCAATGAATGATGTCTTATACTTGCAAGTCAAAGCTTTCGTTCCAGTAAGGATTCAATGTCTTTTTCATTACAGTGGTTGTATGAGTCTGTTCATTGTCCACAGTGACGACAGCTATTGAAACGTTAGTCGTTGTTCAGTCCATCATTATGACGCTTACCAAAAGGATCTGGCATCTTGAAGAACAAGTCTCTTTTGACTAAGCCATCTGCGGCAATGACTGTCAAGCGCACAGTCCTTGTTCCACTCATATATATATATATGCTGTAAGATGAGAGAAAAGAGAGAAAGAAAGAGAGAAAACAAAAATGAAAGCAAAATATAAAAAAAAAATCCAAAAAAGGAAACCAAGCTTACCTCTCGTCCAATCAAAAAGCAATAGTGGCTTTTTTTTTTATTATTGAGGTAAAGTATGCTTCACGTCACTTCTTTGTTGTATTTTATTTTTTATACGTTTTGAATCAAACTGTTTCTTACACTATGTCTGAGGATGAATTTATTCATGACATTGCCATTGATATATCAAGAGCTTTGAATTTGACGAATCCCAATGACCTGATCGCCAGAAAGGTTGTTCAGTTTGCAGAAACCAATAAAGATTTTGATAGATTCAGTCAAGGTAAGTTGGAGTTACTGCTACTAGATGACACCTTAACCTCTTTTCTTTAGTCTGTAGTACATTTGGTCGATTCAGTCGTGAATTCTTGGCAGAAACATACACCAAAATCAACAAGCATCGTCAGGAGAAAAAGCTAGCACCTCCTAATCCAAACGCTAAACCAGTACGTTCTGATGCCGTCAAGAATGAAGTTCTCATGTTAGGCAATAACCTACCAGGTGGCTTAATCACTCCCAACAAAAACAAATCCTCTGAGGCAGATCAGGACAGACCTATCTTCAAAGTACCTGCCGTACCCAACAAATCACTTCTAGGTCTAGACGAATTGGCTCGCAAAAAACGACAGGCAGAGGCTGAGAAAGCTGAAAGAGAGGCAGATAAAAAAATGCGTCTTAGCTGGAACGACCAAGAAGAAGAACAGGAAGAAGAAAAGCCGAAAGATGATAAAAAGCCTGACGAACAGCTCAGTCGTCGTCACCATCGTCCCAGTTACCGATCCCATCGTATGGAGACACCTTCCAATCCAGGTGGTGTTTCTGATTCAGCCTTAAAGCGATTGGAAGAGATGAAACGTCGAGACAGACACCGCAGCAGTCTTCACCATAAAGCCAAACAACCTGAAGAACCAGTGACGAACGGATCAGAGACCCCAAGACGAGGTGGGCTCATCAAGCGAAGTCAATGGTCTAGCATGACACCTCAAAGAGGTCAAGGTTCTTTCACGCCTCGACATGCTGCAGGCAACATGACACCAGGTCGACATGATAGTGGCTATCGTATGTCCACAGGTGCCAACACAGCAGCCGTTCGACGCACATGGGATCACATGACGCCTTCCATCCGATCGACAGCTTACGATGAAGTTGCACTGGAATACCCCGAAGAATTCACAGGAGACGAAGAAGATAGACGTAAGTGGGAAGAGGAACAGGCTCAGCTGGATCGAGAATGGTACCAGATGGAAGACTATGGTGCTGCCGACGATACACACAACGCCTTTGCTGAATATGAGTCACATGATCGACACCGAGAGGAAGAGTTGACTCAGAAACAACTCAAGAAGCTCTCTGCTCGTCAAGCTCAGTACAACCGAGATACAGACATGTGGGAAGCCAGTCGTATGTTGAGTTCGGGTGTAGCTCAGCGAATTGAAGTTGATACCGATTTTGAAGAAGAAAACGAAAACCGAGTTCACCTGTTGGTTCATGACATCAAACCTCCCTTTTTGGATGGACGTATGGTATTTACAAAACAATTGGAGGCTGTTCAGCATGTCAGAGATCCCACTTCTGATATGGCCATCATCTCGCGTAAGGGCAGTCGTTTGGTCAGAGAAAAGCGCGAACAGGCAGAACGAGCCAAGGCCTCTCGATTTGAGTTGGCCGGTACCACGCTGGGTAATGTAATGGGCATCAAAGAGAAGAAAGAAGAGACAGAGGGTATCAACGATGATGCCACTGCCGATTCCAAATTTGCTTCTCATCTCAAATCATCCGAGGCAGCCAGTGAATTTGCACGTACCCGTACCATGCGAGAACAACGTGAATTCTTGCCTGCCTTTGCTGTCCGTGAAGATCTCCTGAAGGTAATTCGCGATAATCAAGTCGTGATTATTGTAGGTGAAACAGGTTCCGGTAAGACCACTCAATTGACGCAATACCTGCATGAAGATGGCTACACAAAGTATGGTAAAGTCAGCTGTACTCAACCTCGTCGTGTGGCTGCCATGTCTGTGGCCAAGCGTGTTGCTGAAGAAATGGGATGCGAGTTGGGTGATACAGTAGGTTACACAATTCGTTTTGAAGATCAGACATCAGAAAAGACATTGATTCGATACATGACAGATGGTATTCTGTTGAGAGAATCCATGAATTCGCCTGATCTGGACCAATACAGTGCCATTGTGATGGATGAGGCTCACGAACGTGCTTTAAACACTGATGTATTGATGGGTTTGCTGAAGAAGATCTTAGCCCGTCGAAGAGATCTCAAGTTGATTGTTACCTCTGCTACAATGAATGCTGAACGGTTTTCTCAATTCTTTGGCAATGCCCCTTGTTTCTTTATTCCTGGTCGTACATTCCCTGTGGATGTTATGTTTAGTAAAACTTCTTGTGAAGACTATGTAGACAGTGCAGTAAAACAAACCTTGGCTATTCACCTGTCACAACCTGCAGGTGATATCCTTATTTTCATGACGGGTCAAGAAGATATTGAAGCTACATGCGCTACATTAAGAGGTAAGAAAGAAGACCTTGCTATTGGGAGAATACTTAATTTTTTATTTTCTGTATATGAATAGAACGTCTGGAACAATTGGACGATCCACCACCTTTAGCTATTTTGCCTATCTATTCTCAATTACCTGCTGATCTACAGGCCAAGATTTTCCAAAGAGCAGAGAATAATGCACGCAAGGTGATTGTGGCTACCAACATTGCTGAAACTTCACTTACAGTGGATGGTATCATGTATGTGGTAGATACAGGTTACTGTAAACTGAAAGTCTATAACCCTCGTATTGGTATGGATGCTCTTCAAGTCACACCTATCAGTCAAGCCAATGCCAGCCAACGTAGTGGTCGTGCTGGTAGAACAGGACCAGGGTAAGAGAAGAACGAAAGAGGTTTTAACTGATATTTCCTAACACTTTTTTTTTGTTTTATTTTAGTGTGGCCTACCGTCTTTATACTGAAGATGCTTTTCGAAATGAAATGTTTGTCAATACTATTCCAGAAATCCAACGTACAAATTTAGCAAGTGTTGTGCTTCAACTAAAATCCTTGGGTGTGAAGAATCTACTTGAATTTGATTTCATGGACCCTCCACCTCAAGAGAATATCCTGAATTCCATGTATCAACTATGGATCATCAATGCCTTTGACAACACAGGAGATTTGACAGATGCAGGCAGAAAGATGAATGAATTCCCCTTGGATCCATCTCTTGCCAAGATGTTGATTTCAGCTGAAGAACAAGGCTGTACTGCTGAAGTATTGGTAAGTGACTCTTCTTTTTTTTATCTGGCTTGGAAAAAGAAAGTGTACTTACTATCCAATTGCTTGTTAGACTATTGTCTCTATGCTCTCTGTTCCCTCTGTCTTTTACCGACCCAAAGAACGTGTGGAGGAATCAGATGCAGCCCGAGAAAAGTTTTTTGTGCCTGAAAGTGATCACCTCACATTGCTTCATGTCTATACGCAATGGAAGATCAATAAATACCGTGATGATTGGTGTAATAAGCATTTTATTCATGCCAAGGCTATGCGTAAGGCAAGAGAAGTCCGATCTCAATTGATGGATATTATGAAGACCATCAAAATGCCCTATGTCTCTTGTGGTACAAATTGGGATGTAATTCGGTAAGTTTCTTGGTTGAATTTTTTGTATAGTAAGCTTATTTTCAAAAAAAAACAGTAAATGTATTTGTTCTGCTTATTTCCATCAAGCAGCTAGATTGAAGGGTATTGGTGAATATGTCAACTGTCGAAGTGGTATGAAGTGTCATCTTCATCCAACAAGTGCATTATTTGGTGCTGGTTTTACACCAGATTATGTAGTATACCATGAACTTGTGCTGACTTCAAAAGAATACATGCAATGTGTCACTGCTGTTGATCCCTTCTGGTTAGCTGAACAAGGTCCTATGTTCTTTTCTATTCGTGATCGAGACCGCAACTATGGTCAAAAGGAAAAACGTCTAGCTAACCTGGCTACTGAGTCTCGCTTAAATATGGAAATGGAAATGAAATTAGGTAAGTTTAATCTCTTTTTTAAAAAGAAATCATGCATATTTATCACACTTAATTTTTAAGCACGCGAAAAAGAAGAAGAGGAAGAGGCAAAACAGGAACGCACAAGAATCAATACTTCCCGTGCAGGACGTATTGCTACTCCAGGTGCAAGAGAAATGCGCACACCTAGAAGAAGAGGTTTAGGCTTATAAGAATACCCCCCCCCCACTAAACATATGAAGTTGTATAATAAAGCTCATATTTGATTGGCTAGAGAAAATAGAAGTATGTTTTTCATAAAGTAATTTTTTTTTCTCAACTTGTTTTCTTCTAATGTCAAAACCTGCATCACTCATTCAACGATTGTCATTAAACTACAAAACCTCTCGTTTTCCTTGGAAGAAACATGCCTTGATTGGTTATGATCTACAAGGCAATGAGTACTGGGATTGTCCTAATCCTTTAGGTAATAGTCCATGTGTCGTAGTTAAACTATTTACTTATATAAAGAAAAATGATAGGTGGTAGAATGAAACGATGGGTTCAATTGGCTGAAGTAGGTAATAATGATCATACAGTGTTCCATCAAAATAAATTACCTGGTAAGCATCTTTCTTTTTAAGTCAAAAGAGAGTCAGTAATGTAATCTATCTATTTCAGTACAATGGCAAGCATGGTTGAGACATACACGTAATACTGTGCCTACAATGGAAGAACTTGTATTAGATGAAAAGAGAAAGGCTTTGATTCAAGGAAGAGCAAAGGCTTTAGATCAGGAATGGGAAGAGGTAAATGAGTTCTTTTTGTGATTGAGCAAACACAATTGACAGAAGATTAGAAAAAGCTGGCATTACAGCAAGCAAAGGAACAAGAACAACTAGAATTACAGCGTCAGGCTGCTGCTATTGAAAGTGGTAAAGGATCCATAGTATTAAAAAAAGGGAATCCAGTGATTTATTTTGATTGTATAGGGAATAAAGAAGCTGGTAGCACTTCACAGCCTAGTGGTCAAGGCGATACCTTTACACCTGGAGAATGGAATCCAACTTCATCAAGAAGATAATAAAAGGAAAATTACAATACTTATTTACAATCCATAAGATAGCAGTATTTAGATTTTAGGTATAATACCAATATGCCATGAAACCCTTTTTAGGTTATCTTCTTCATGAACATGATGATGAACACACCATACTCTTTTATGGAATCGAACTGTCTCAACAGCCCGTTCATTTTCAGCTTCATTTAGCTCACGTCTTGAAGGACGATCTAGTCTGTTCTGAGTGACCTGTCTATTTCTTTCATTGGTTGATCGAAGCATGTATTCTACTTGCTCGTTACTCTCTTCATCTTCTTCGTCTTCTTCATCATCATCGTCAAATGAAATAAAGGAACCATCATGGCCTACTACAATAGCGCATAGTGTATGACACCATCTTAACAACATCCATAATCCTTCTGCCTTTACTGAAGGTACAACCAAATAACGTAACCTAGGACACTTGGTCACAATTAACCGAGCAACAGAAGATGTGAGTACATCATAAGGATTGAGTGTAAGTGATAGCAGATCAGGTCCAAATGTAGGCAAGATAGCATTACTGAGTGCGCCTGGATGATGAAAATAATGCGATATCTGAGTTAATGCTGGGTTCTTTTCTGGTCGTAATTCATTTGGAAACACAAAAAAGGAAGGACAACAGGCAAAATAGGTGATTGTCTGATGATCTGAATGAAACATGGCCATATCATAACCCTGAAGCATTTCATTCTCTTCTTCGCCTAATGATTCTTGAATAAAGAGCATATCATGTGGAATATCTGTAGCCATGAAACAGGTAGATTGGCGGTGCATATGAGGTAGACAACTCTTGAGTTGGTTAGGGTATATGTTGGATTGGAGATAATCTAGTTGTGGACAGAGTTGAAGGATGCGGTGATAGATAGTATCGGGAAAGTAATGTTGCCTTGGTAACTTAATGGTCTCTATTGAATAACCATAGATTTCACAGAAACTAAGGATCGTTTGCGCGTCAATGCCCTTATCTGGAAAGATGACTTTTTTATAGGCATAGTGTCGAACAAGCTGAAAGGTATATTTACAGACAAATAGCCATGGTGATAGATAGGGCTGTTCAGTTAACTGAATGATGTTCTGTAGTAACTCATTAGGTAAAGACGTCATGAATGCGATAGAATAAACAAATAAACAACAGCCAAATACAAAAGAAAAGAAGAAGAAGAAAAAAGAAATAAATCTGTTGTCGTTTTAATCCAAAAATATATATATAATTAAGGAGTGAAATAAAGACTGTCAAAATAACAATAAAAAACAAGAGAGAAAGAGAAAAAGAAGACACAATGTGAACAAGACTAATTATATATAAATACGGACTTCACATGCCCAAACACTCAAAAAAGACTATGTGCATATTCTTTAGTAGAACAATTTGATTGGTTAGAACCAAGGCAAAATATACACTCTATTTCATGTCAACTATCTACTTGTTCATTTATAGGCAAAAACAATCCCTAGCAATGTGCTTTCTACACATGCCTGAAATAGCTAAACAAGTATGAACCCGGCAATTATTAAGCTATACTTTGTGTTCCCAACACTTGTTTCATTGTTTCCCTTTTCTCAAGAGAGAGAGAGAGACAGCTTTCACTGAATTGTTATCTACACCACACTTGGCCTCAATTCTCTTGATCGATACCAAACACTGCTATTATTGCTTTTTTTTTCTCTCTCTCTATGTGTGTGTAGTACACAATTTATGCTTAGGTTTGTTTAAAACTAATTGAAGCCAATTAATCAAGATAAATTTTCTAGTTAGATCTTGAAATAAGAGCAAGACTTTCAAACTAAAAGTAGTATTACGTGCCAATGAATAGAATGCATTCAACAACTTTTCTTCTCTAAAGATCTTCTTTCCGAAAAATACAGTGAGCACCATCAATGCGCACACTAAGATGGAATGAAAGGAGGGGGGAACAAATGAACTGATCAGCTTTAAAAGTATACTTTTCCATTAAACCATAAGACCCTCTTATTGAAGGCTTCTTTATTATCACAAGCTGATTTCTCTCAATAGCATAAATACATTTATTTACTGGCTTTTTACCCTAATAAAAGGTAGAAGAAACCATAAGAACAAGTCTTATTTTCAACTTCCCGCTTGTCCCCTCCCCCCTCCCCTTCTATTTTAAAAATCCGTTTTACACACACACTTAAATAAACTTTTTTTAAGAAAAATACTCATTTCTCGGCTCTTCTTCTTCTCTTTCTAATAACTGACAACTTGTTCCTTCCTTTATACCTTTCGTTATATACACACATTGAGCTATGAGTTAGTGTAATCATCAATTGAGCGGATAAAAAGCGTATGGGGCTTACCCTTAACTCTATAGATAATCTATCAGGAAACATTGAATACAGTCTACAACAATATGCAGCCATTACACAGGCTCAGTTACTGGGCACTCCACCCTTAAGACAACACAACTCGCCTCAAACACAACCGACAGTATTGCAACAGTCTCGATCAGACACCCAACCTTCCTCATCTCAACAAGAAGGTCTACCTATGCAGGACCCTAATGCTTTCAATTTAGCCTACCAGTCCTTCTCTCCTCTTGTTCGTATGATGCCACCACAACTTCATCAACCTACTTTAGCATCTACTAAAGAACTATCAACTACACCTATCAACACGATACCATCTTCTTCAAAAATACAACAAACTTTAGATGCTGCAGAAAATATCAGCTCCGATGCACCCACCCGTGTCACTCGTCCGCCCAATGCTTACCTACTGTTCAACAAAGAGATGAGAAAGATTTTAAAGAATCAAGACCCAAGTATGAAGGTAGCTGATATCAGTAAAGAAGTTGGCTTTCGATGGAAAAATATGTCAAAAGTAAGTATATGCCATGTCGATAAGGATGATAACTGACTGTCATTTAGGAACAAAAAGAACACTATATCACTCAAGCCAATAAACTAAAAGAAGAACAGAAAGCACTTCACCCAAATGCCATGTACATACGCCGATCAAGAGCCGAACTAGTAGAAGCAGGTCGATTAACCAAACATGCCTCTCAAGACTCAACCCTAAAAAGAAAAAAGCGCTCAAAGAAAAAGAGAAACAAGAACTCATCTACTCCAAAGCATCCATTAAGCGCCTATATGTGGTATCTAACAGAAGTCAGACCAGAGACCATGCGTCATTTTCCTGGCTCCAATGTTGGCCAGATCAGCAAATTATGCGCTGATCGTTGGAACAGTATGACGGAAGAAGCTCGTTTGCCTTGGAAAACAAAGGCTCAGGTAGACAAGGAACGATATGCTCGGGAAATGCAAATTTATGCTATTCAGAACGACCATACACTTGGAAGAGGGACTCGTCAAAAGTATCGTACAGCTGCATTAAAACAAGCTAATGAGGCGTCCCTTGTTGACCCCTTATTGTACAAAACAATGCAGCCTCAACAACAGCTTTTGTTGCATACACAACAGCTATCTCCTTCCTCTACTGTCATCACTTCTTCACCTATGCTTCTGCCTCTAGCAAACCAACGTTCACTTAATGACGCCACTCTTTTATCAGCATCTCCCTCTGAAACAGATTCATTTCTTGTAGATCATCAATGTTAACCTATCTTGACTTTTCTGTTTTTGTGTTTTCTGCATTGTACAAAATTTTTTGTTTTATACCCTTAGAGGGAAGGAGGGGGGAATAATAAAAATCATGTTGATTTAAAAACAGTGCTAAAATAATAAGATACAGCAAATATAAGCTATTAGACTGATGATGGCTACTTCTTTCACAGACATCAGAAATTGTTTAAGGAACCCAAATGAGTTATGTGTAAAGGTATCATGCATGCCAAGTTCTTCTTTTGATAGATTAAAGCGGTATGTCTTGAGTGAAACAGCCCTTGAATGATGATAAACCAACAGACAGAGCAGAGTAAAGAGAGCAAGAAGACCATATTGAACAAAGATAGTTATCTGATTAGGCAACCAACAGAGATGAGTCGATAGATGTTGAGGATTCATTTCCAAGACAACCAGTCCAGGAAACTGAACGCCTTGCGACATACTGAAGGTAGGTACAGTTATCTCTGGAATATGATCTCGATGAACTACTTTACAATAATCATGATCATCTCCTGAAAAGACAGCGAGTGGCTTAATCTTGTCGAGAATGAGTTCTGATAGCTCTTTGGACACTAGATTCTGATACTGGTATCCTCGCTGGTTGACAATCCAATTCAGTCGACTCTGTTGTCGATTGGGTCCACAATGCTGATCCTCTGTTCGAAAGAGGGGAACATGTGTGAATAACAATCTTCTTGGGTGACTTGGAATTTGGTCCAAGATACTTCTGTCTGACAAGACAGGATCAGAAGAAGAAAGTGAAATGGTGTCCATGATGACAAATTGGTATCCATGGTGTTCAAATGTGTAAGAAGTAGGACCAAAGTACTGTTTGAATTGTTCCACTTTTGTCCTGTTGACACCTTGATCAAACCCAATATCATGATTCCCTGCCATATAGTGTATTTTGTCGCTGGTTGGGAAAATGGTATGAAATCGATTGACTTCTTTTGCATAACTTGTGTTTTTCAAAAAGTAAGTTGGCGTAGTATTGACATGGTCTTTTAACTTACAATGCATCATCTTTCCATTCTCTTCCATTATCTGATAAATCACCCATAATGATTACATCTTTTGGCTGAATCTGATACATCAAGTGGCTGTAATTTCGCTTCATATATAGACTACTGTAGAACTTGGTGAAAAACATGATAAGTGGATGTCGCTGATACGATTTGTCGTCCGTCATTGTGGGTCAGCAATCAACATCACTTTAGGGTACTAAGAAGGATGTTAGGACTTCAATTAAATCATTTCTGTCAGATGATACAAAACTATATCGGCTGAAGACGTTGAAGCACATCGTTTAGCAGTGTACCAGAAAATGAAAAACTCATTCACCAATAATACTGTTATCCATAAGCCACACAGTAGATGAATGAACAATTTGTCTTGAACATGAAATATGGAAAAGGAAAAAAGGAAAAAAAGAGAGAGAGAGAGAGAGAGAGAGAGAGAGAGAGAAAAAGAAAACCCTATTTTAGACGACAGTAAGACCTTGGAACTAGGCGAATTCTTGGAAGAAAAAAAATAAAGTTATGTTTGTTTTAGATGCATATAGAAGGGTCACATACACTTTTATATGCTGCTGATGAGAAAGTACTCTCCAGAAGAAGAACCAAATTGTTCTTATTGCCATGTACTGTTCAATTACCATACAACAAACTAGAGCTGCTTTTTTTTTCTCAACTCTCAGATCGAATGGGTGCCGAAAATTTCGATTCAAAATGACGCCGAAATAAAGGACAGTCAATGGGTTGCTTTGTGCCTGACACCATGCTTCTAAAAAAGAAACTGGAGCAGCAAACGCTTTACTCATTCCTGTACTTGCAATCCCTTCTCTCTTTCTACCTAAAACCATTTCAATGACAGATTTCGTGTTTTTTTTTGCGGATAGATAAGCCTATTTTTTTTTTTAATTCAAGCCTCGGATACAATTGAGCATTATCTCTCTGCTTATTTATAAAATGAAGATATCACAAAAAAAGAATTCAGTTACACATGCCTTGCCCTTTGTTATCACTGCCCTTTTTGTGCGTGTGCGTGTACTACCAGTGTGGACCTTAACATTGATGTCGTTGGCTTTTCATAAAACTTTGTTTTGCCAGAAAAAAGAAAACTTAATCTCCGTCTGAAACTCGCTTTTTTTGGGCTCACAAAAGTGAGAGCTACACAAGATAACAAATAAGAACAAACCATAGTTCATTATAGAAGGAGTTCTTTCTTCTTGTATATCAATGCATCAAGAGTTGCTGGTTGCTTTGAATTTTGCTTTCTATTAAAAAAAACCTATGTTAATCACAGCTCGAGCTTAAGCTTTGCATAATGGCTTTTTAACGATCATTTATACAGTAGTTTGAACTTTCCTTAAATCTCCTAAACAATAGTGGTTTCTTGAAGTCCCTATTGCTTGAAGCTTGCCAGGAAGTCATTCTGTTGCCATTTGGAAGTACTCTAAAAATCATGATATGAAAAAGTGTTGGGTAAACTCGAGACTTTGTCTTCAAAGTGTTTCAGGACATTTTCGCGTCAGCAAAGCCCATTTATTCGACAATTTGTCATCACTTGAATCCTTCATTCTTCTCTTACCAAACCCCTCCTAAAATGCCATTGACAATTTGAAGGGTGTATTGTACGGATCATGTCGTTGAAGGTCGAAGCTAATACATATGCAAATGTTTTTTTTGGTGAATGCATATCAAAAAATGATTAGACTTGTCAACAAGGATATGTACTGTCTTGCACATTTTTCGTCATTTATTATGATAAGTTGATGAACAAAAGAGCTTAGAACGAAAAATAAGTCGTTGTGTTATAAAAAAAAAGTTCGAATTTGGAAAACGTACGAATAAACATTGCTCAGAGTTCATTTATATTAAACATATGTAAGCAAACAAAGAGAAAAAATGCAACAGCCACTTTTAGAAGAACACATTAGGGCGATACTCTGCAAATTTCTACAGACATGCTCTTATGTAGAATGATGCTTTAGTGCAAGGCTGGAAAGAAAGCGATCGCACTTTAAAAGGACTTAATGTGTGCAAACCAGAAATAGTATCAAAATCAACACTGGGTCTATCGTTTTTTTTTTTCAAAGGATTACATCACACAACCTAAGGTATTTCTGGTCTAATTATCAATAACCACACATGAGCCCTCGTTATTTCTCTCTTCCTTTTTTTTTTAATTAAGCAACTGATTTAATGGATATTCATTGAAGCCATGTTTGAGGCCAATCAAAGAAATAGAGTGCGAGTCCATTTAGTATGAGTTGGCTTATACATCAATCAGTTTGTTAACCTGGTTGGTGCGCTGATAACCTATTGTAGTCGACCCATCACATTCATCCAAAGAATACTGCTTGCCTACTTTCTCCTGCTTAAATTTACTTCATATCAGAAGTTACATGGTAGTTTAAACTTACTTTCTCTTGTGATTCATTTTATGCATAGAAACAGAAAACATATCTCTTGTTGTATCAAGATTAGTCTTCATTGTCACAGACAATATCAACATTAGCCGTGCATCAGACCTACTTGGAGCTATAAATAGATCAAAACAGCAAAAAAAAAAAAAAAAAAAGAGTGAGACAGACAACATGGTTATCTTGCCGTACTCAGCTGAATTATGAACAACACAGATCGATTTGACGGATAAGTGAGCCCCCACTATATAAATAAAGTAACATTGATATCCAAGACATGATGATCTATATCATGAGTGGAATATGCTGATATTAGACTTTGAGTGACAACAGACATTTGCACCATACAATCAATTGAGATTTTCTTCTTCTTCAAATGGCCACTGTTCAAGTATGTGCAGATCACCAAAGAAGGTGTATCAGATATCATTATGCATCCACGACACTAGCGGAAGACTGAAAGTCGTGAGGGTTCCAACACTTGCATCTTTAGAACTTGAACCAATCTATGAGGAGACCAAAGAGATTCTGTATAAAAAGAAGAGAAGTAGACTTGTCGTCCATATCATTAATTTTCTAATGCTTTTTCCGTTTTGTATAAATCATGCAAATGCGTATCAAAGTTGTTCCTGCTCGCTTCTGCTGACCAATAAGTTGGAATAAACTATAAATATTTGAAGAGCTTCGCCCCGCTAGATGCTTTGAACAAGGAATGCTTGCAGTACGACTTGTCAAGAAGACATGCTTACAAGTTCTGGCAGCATCCGGACTGGAACAAGAATTAACACAGCTATTACTTACATTGTCATCTTCTTAATCTATCGAGTAAGCAATTTCAGATTGATTTCGTATGTATTCATTCTTTCTTTTCTTAAGCAGCGTTCAGCTTGTTTCTTGAAAGCCGTTAAGGTCTCCAAGCTGCTTTGATGGTAGTTTGTCTGTTCTAACGCGTTATGATTAACTGCACAACTGAACAAACTTACAGTCAATGTGAAAAGAATTATGTTTTCTTTGTTCTGTCTGTGATACTTATCATCTAAATGGGCATTTTTGTTTGTATGCTGAATCTTAGGTATAAAAATAGCTGAGCAACTATATCTGCGAGACTTTTGCGCTTCAGTATTGCAATTGTCTTGAGCTAATAATGCAAATGCTGTTTTCAAGGACAAGATTGAATCTATTCTTTTTCTGTTATGAGTGTATTCCGCCACGTTATCAATCGAAAAACTATACTGGAAGTTTGAATTTGCATCTTTTTCTTGTCCTTACCATTTGCTTGACGGCATTTTGCTTTATCAACTAGTATGTCTAGAAAGGCAGGCGTCCATATTCATTGAAATCAACCTTGTTTACCCGCTAATCTTTGAACAGACTACATAAATGTACATTTTGATATACTTTCTGAAGCCTCAAAGCCAAAAGTGCCTCCTCAGGTAAAAATGAAAACTCTTCGGCTATCGCATAAAACGCAGATGTGTAGACAGGATGGTAGACAGCGAAAGAAAAAAGTATATATCTACATCATGCGACTCTGAACAGTCGATTAAAATTGTGTTCCGTAATAAATCGGAAGCATTCAATACAATTCATAGGATATGGAGAAACTAGAATGTGTATCAGAGCGAAAGGAAAATGCAGATACGTTCTGAGATGGCTTGAGCAAATGTGGGGCAAAGGAGGCAGAATATGCATTAATATGGACATAAACCTCTTAACATGTCTCTATTGCTTTCAACATTGGAGCATCCGCTGCTTGCAGAAAAGAAAGACGGAATGAAAAAAAATGAGCATACACGTCAGCTCGACACATGCCAACCAAGATCATATCTCTGTGAGGTGTGGCAGGGCAGCAAAGTCAAGAGACGCTTTATCTTTGCCTATTATCGATTTGTCGGATCTTTCTTGTGGGCTCATTGGCCTGCCAGTTCCTCACCTTCTCACCCAAAAAAAATCAGCCAATTCGAAACTGAAAAACTCAAGATTAATATATCTTTCCTCCTGCAAGAAGAGGAGAACAGCCAATTGCGATATAATTAAGCAATAACTTGGTAAGCTATTGCTCTCTGACAGTAAACCTACCCATCTCTAACTGTGACTGTCTTAATCCGTTGGCCATTTAGATTTATTCCTTAAAACTTTTTTCTGGCTTTCTTCTTTCCTCCCCCCTTTATAGAAAAATAACAGAGACATAGGAAGATGGCCAACAAGCTCGATACTCTCACCGTCAATCTTTCAAGCGCACCCTACCAACGCGCCTTCACTACCACAACCAGTCCTGTTGTCTTGTTCTCCGTTTTGGACCACTTTTTGCGTCGCGATGATCCCCAGTCCAAAGTAGTAGGTGCTATTCTTGGTGTTCGTAGCCTCGATGGCACTGAAGTCGAGATTAGAAACGCTTTCCCTTTGATTTACACCTCCACAGAAGAAGACAAATTTGTTCTCGACAAAGACCATTATCGTAGCATGTACGATTTGCACTTGAGAGTTAACCCTGATGAGATCATTTTGGGTTGGTACACTGCTGGTGCCGATTTGACTCCTGCCTGTACACCTGTTCACTCTTTCTTTGCTGAAGATGTCGCTCCTTTCCAACCTATTCATATCACTATTGACATCGATGCACTCATGAAGACTTCTGATATGGGTCTCCGTGCCTATGCTAGGTAAAATGAGATAGAGAAAAAAAGAAGAAAAAGTGACTGATTTTTTGTAGTGCACCTGTTGGTTTCTCTACTAAGCCTGGAGATTGTATGTTCTTGTCTGTTCCTTGTGAAGTCAAATACCTTGATGCTGAAAGAAGTGGTTGTAAGTGTGTTTTGAGTTAGTGCGATCGATTCATAGTTGACTAAAAGGAAAGGAAAAACAATCAATTTCTAGTGGATATGCTCGCTTCTGCTAAATCAAATGAAAGCCGTTCTGCTTCCTTGATATCTGATATGGATCACCTTGAAATCGCAATCACCAAACTTCAAGAAATGCTTGAAAGAATCAGTAAATACGTTGACAGTGTTGTTGTAAGTGGATTAGATATGTATATATATATCACACAAAAGTTGTTAATGCTTGTATAATTTTATAGGATGGTAGTGTTCCACCCAACAATGCTATTGGTAGATATATCATGGACACTGTTTCTGTTGTTCCCAAGATTGACAGCACAGCTTTTGAAAAGATGTTCAACTCTCACTTACAAGATCTTTTGATGGTTGTTTACCTTGCCAACATGACACGCACTCAATTATCTGTTGCAGAACGTTTACAGTTATTAGTCAACAACTAAAAAAAAGACATTAGTGACATTGCATCTACCCAATTTATTATTATTAAAACAAATTAAGAAAGAAAGAGAGAGACAAAGAGAAAGCAGAGGATCAACAAAGTTATCGCGTGTATGTAAATAGACTAGGCAGTATATTGATCATATTATTAGGAGAGATGCACTATGAAATGAAAATAAGGGGGGGAGACAGGGAATTTATATTGTGTGTGTGATGTACCTTTTTTTTTTGTTGATTGTCCTATATATAAAGGTTATTTCTGTCTTTCATATTTCTTTTTTCTTTTTTCTCTTTGTTGATTTAATCATGCTGGCTGCTAATTCAAAGCCGCTGTCAACCTCAACTTCGACAACAACAGATACAGATTCAACTAACCTTAACCCTGCATATGAATCGCTTTTCTATACACCTTCTTTCTTTGTCCCTAACCCACCAACAAGGCATGAAGAGAAGAACACTATAGAAGGGTTTTCTTCTTCATCATCAGATTCCTTCTTCCAAACCCTTGTAAATTTGGAAGAGTCTCCAGGAACATGTTTGACCAAAAATGATTTTCAGTTTGATCTTGCCTTTGCTAGACAATACCAAGGATCTTCATTGAAGTCAAATCATAGTCCTGCTTCTTATGCTACGAAACTGAGTTATACACAGGTAAGAAAGAAACTTTGAAACACGAAACACGAAATGATTGATTTACGCTTGAGCAGGAACAACCACCTCATAACTATCCACTTTACATGAATGACATGTATCAACAGCAACAGATCATGCACGACTCATATACTTATCAACAACAGTTGAAAGAGGCAAATCAGTTGATACAAAAACTAGCCAACCAGCTTAGCCTAATGAATATCGAAATGGAAAAGGCAAATTATTTGTTTATTCGTCTAAAAAAGAAATTATCTAACTAATATGATAAAAAAAAATTATAGAAAACAGTACATTTTCAGACAGCTTTAGAAGCAAAAGAAAAAAAACTGAAAGAACAAGAGCAGAAACTGATAATGACAAACCACCTGTATGAGTCTCAAACAAAGAGATTGAATGAATTGCTTGGAATGAACAGACTGTCTGTCAAAGAAAGCTCCGACCATGATCCAGGGTAAGCTTTAATGACAGTCGAAGTAGATTACGCATTGTCCAGACAAGAAATGGCTTACTTTGCTTTAGAGTATTTAAATACAGTCTAGACACAATGACAGCCATGCATGATCGTTCCGAAATAATTGACAATATCGCCCATTGTAACACAGTAAGTTAATTATATCTAATGACAAGTCTTGGTTGATCACCTTAACTAATTTGTCGTCAGAAGCCCATTCCCAACACAAGAGACAAAAGACCTATGTTATCTTCTTGTCGCCTACTAGATAAAAATTCATTTACAGATTGGGATGTAAGTCTAAAATAATATGAGTAATCTGTCTCTTAAACTAAGATAAAATAACACTAGTCACTGGTTGAGCGTATCACAAGAGACACAGATCAACATGCATCCCTTTTTATGCAACAAAAATTAAAATCCGCCACTCAAGAACAAAAGCAACTGATCTTCAAAGCTATCTTCAAACAAGTCTATGCCTTAATGACAAACCGATTTGGAAACTTCTTGGTTCAGCGATTGTTTGAATTAGGCACATCAGAGCAGATTAAAGCAGTGGCTGATAAGATGCGTGGTCACATCTTTGAATTGACATGTGAACCTTTTGGATGTCATGTTGTACAAAAGGCGTTAGATTGTGTCGAAGAAACGTCAAAGGCCGAATTAGTTTCTGAACTGTTTACTGGTATTCCCGAGACAATCACACATAAATATGCTTGTCATGTATGGCAGAAGGTGTTTGAACTTCGCTGGATTCAAGTGCCTGCTCCTCCTGTAATGCAACGCCTTCACGCCGTACTCCAGGGTCAATGGACTCAGGTAGCCTTGGACGAAACAGGTAGTCTGGTGATTCAAAATATATTCGAAAACTTGCCTGAAGTAGACAAAGTAAGTTAAGCCATACAATTTTGTGTATGTTTAGTAACACTTTTTTTTCTGTAGAGGCCTGTATTGAATGAAGTATTAGATAACATTTTAGTAATCGCAAAGGGACAGTGGGGTAACTGGGTTGTTCAGCATATCTTGGAACAAGCAGAGAAGAAGAGTGACCGAGAAATGGCCTTCGATGCTGTGATTGAAGAAGCAGTTCAGCTGT
>JAIWNI010000206.1:0-24677 GCA_025331435.1 Choanephora cucurbitarum
TCTAATTTGTTTTCAAACTGCGTTCACCTTGGCTTACAACCTAGTTCGATTAACTTTTTTTTTCTTTCCCTTCTTATGCTATTTACTTTATGTTTAAACCGGTTACCTACACCTTGAAATCTTAGCAACTAGCAATGGGATTAGCTCTAAAAAACCGACAACCCTTATATGATTGAGCCTTTTAAAGTATGCCTAAACTTATCTCGAGTTCACAACACCAATCTACGCCCAGTAAAACGTATGCTTATCTTCTCGTTCAACTACCCAATAGTTGCATCACTTTTACTATTGCCTCGGTAATCATCATAAGACGTGTCAGCTTTCTATATCGAATCACTTGTTAATAACAATACGTTTCGTCATTCTTGTCAGTGGCCAATCCTTCACACTTGAACCAAAGTCAACCTTGGAACACAACACAACTCAACGCTGCTCTCTATACATGTACAAGTACTAGTACCCGCTGAAAGCTAAGTTATAGAGATGTATATATACCAGTTGCTGTTAATAGTTTTTTTAAAAAAGGAGTTCAATTATCGTTGTCGTTGTCTTTATGGAAACTATTATCATACATAAGCGGATGAAAAGTTGTGCAACCGAGATAAACATATGGATCTTTCGGCTTTTATATGTACAGAAGGCCGTTGTAGTAGATACTTTCCGATAAGGTCAGATGCATTGGTTGCGTTGATATTGGAGAGAGGCATTGAAATAGAATGTAGAGCATTAGGTTATAAGCTCAACAAAGAACAAATGGATCAACCCATACTCTCATTTGGAGGGATATATTCAACAGCCAAGAATGTATTTCGAAAAGAGCACACACAATTCTAGATTGGACTCTCTCTATTCAATAAACACTGATGTTATTTCTGTTGAAAAATAACAAGTTTTGTATCTTAAGGAAAGCTTAGAGATAAAAACAAAAAGAGGATGGGCGTGATGATAGGCGTAAGATCAATAATCTAAAAGCAGTGATCAAGTTGACTATGTAGATTGAAACATTCGATTATATCACTTTGTTATTAACCTACATGACGACTATAACAACGGCCGTTTTATTAGCATTTTTACATCAACAGCCTACTCATCTAATTCATTGTTCAAAAGGAGATCTACTTTCTAAATGCTAAGTAGTACAAGTTATGAAAACCTAAGGCTTTATAAGGTTGTTTTCGTATGAACTGTCTGCTTCTTAAAGATCTTACTGTAAGCCTATCTTCTTTGCTGATTTCCTTTTTAGATAATTTCTCTTCCTTTTATGATTTAATCAATTCCCACCTTTATTCTATTCGCTGTTCATGTCTCATTCAAAATCACTCAGATTCTGAGGTTCTTTATTAGGAATAGACCCTTTTCAATCCAAGAAAAAACTCGCTCTTTTTTTCTAAGATAATTGTTTAGCTGGTTGACTTTTTGTCTTTATTTTTTTTCGACTTCAAATATTCGACATGAAAAAAAGTTGAGGAATCTCATCATCACCGATCGACTTCAAACTTGACACAGAGCTACCTCTAAATCTCCTTAGCATACCTACGTTAAAAAAAGTACACTTTTCTCATTTGTTCTTCTTCAAATAGCTCTAAAGAAAAATCTGGGGTCAAACAACTAGATCCTGGGTGCTGGACACCTGAGACATAAACCTTATTTTCCTTCTTGCGCCGACGTGTGACTGATCAAATCCAGATCCTTTAATCCACGGATAAACTTATCACATGCTTCCGCATCTGACATTGACTTGACTTTTACACAGGCACTGCCAAAGGTGTCGACGTATTCAGCAATAGTTCTTACTTAAACTGTTTTCCAAACTATATCTCTTGCTTTGTCTTCATTGTTCAGCGGTCTGAATTTGGCAATTAATTTTTCTTTTAGATGGGACCATATCCTAGGAGTGTCTTCGTTGTCTTGTTTTTCAAGGTGTTGAAACTAGATTTGTGCATTTCCTGTTAGCAGAGTAGATGCGTAGAGACATGTAGTCTTTTCATCCCAATTCTTTAGCTGTTGATGTTTATCAATTGACGTTGTCAAACTGTCAATGATCGTCGTGTCACGTTGTACAGAGTAAACATCAGGAGTGGGTAGTTTTACTGATCCACTGAATTAATTCATGGATGGTGCATTTTTTAAGCTGTTACTTGCGTACTGGAGGAAGTTCATCATGACCTTGTTAAAGAGGTCTGTGAGTTCATCACGTTGATTTTCCATTCTTGTAATTTAAGGGTTGATGATTCAGTAGTATTCAAAGTTGAGTTGAGGCATGTTCCCGGTGTAAAGGTAGTATATTTGTTAGGTTGGCAATGAATAATAATAGTATGAGAATTAATGTTCTCTATCAATAATAACAAGCTTATTATCTTTGGATGAAGAAAGTTTTGTGTTTTGGAACGATCTTTTCCAAGTGGATAACTTAGCAGAGTCGTAGCGCAGTGCGACTTCAAAAACTTTCTTTTTCATAAATTTACAAAAAGGGGCAGAGATGCTACCAATGTTCGACCCGTCGTCGAGTTCATAGTAATAGTGCTTCTAAAAGGAAGGAGCTTGAATTGACTGTAACTGGTGGAGTAACGGTACAGGTTCCAGTTAAGTAGTGAACAGAAGAAGAAAGTTTTTATTTATTTGTCTGTCAAATTATTATTTATCTGTCACAACGTGTAGGAGATTGAATAATCGTTGTTTCTTAATCAATTGATCTCGCCTATTAGTATTGCGCTTAGTCGGGATTGGAGCGAACCGCTTACGGTTGCTCTTTGGCTTAAATCTACTAAGCTCCTCCTCGATATCACTGCCAGCAGTTATGGCGAGACCGACAAAAAAGTAATTCAAATATTACATCTGTGACAAATCATTTAAAATTTCTTATTAAATTTTTCTCGTGCTACATGGCCCTAAGTATGTAAATTTTGATTGCATTATGTTCTCTACACTTTTACTGAGCGTTGGCTCAATTTTCAGCACTATATCACATTATTAGAAAATTCGGGGATATACTCGTATAGTTCCTCGATTGGAGTTATTTGATTATACTGGTTTGAACCGCGTAAAACATGTATTCCTTGTAAGTTGGTTGATTCTGAAAAAGCAACGTATAGCTGGCCGTGAGTAAAAGGCGATGTGCGTAGATCAATTCCAACATTGGAGAGGGATTGCCTTTGTGATATGTTGATGGTCATAGTTTTAGAATCCTATAAATAATCTGATCATAAATCTGACTAAATATTATCTTTCTTCTCCTATTCAATTCTTTCTATATTTGTCGCGTACGAACAACACATGGTGAGGCTACCAATCGCAAATAGAAGAAACGATACCTAAAACCACTCCTGTTCCACCACCTCCACCTACGGAAACGTTGCAATCAGTTGCACAACAACCTCAATATGACCTTGGACGATTGTACATCTTTGATAGAATCAAATCACTTCCTGTTCCAAAATACAAGCTAGGCGAAAGCCTTCGCTCATGGCTACTCCAATTTTAACAAGAAGCTGCCACAATGGGTATATCATCAATGGATGATTGTGCACCTTGCCTATCAATGTTCATGCCACCTATTGTTAGTAGATACATGTTTACGTTGGCACCATCTATAAAACAATCATGGTCTCTATGTACGGAGAAATTGTTGACTCAATTTGGTTTACCAATTGATGAAGAACAACGACAACTCATCGAAACTCTTAAAACATTGAAGCAGAAACCAAACGAATCCATTCGTCTCCACAGTGCTACTTTCTCACATCTCGTAAGTCTTATAGGAACAAATCACTTTACAGAAACTGAACAATGTATTTTGTACATACGATCTTTACATTCTAAAAGTACTCGATCTACTTTATCTGCGTCTATTACATACTATTTCGAAAATATTATTCAACAGTCAATCCGCATTACAGAAAATGGTCATGTAGGCTATCAGCCAATTATGGAACAATCTCAAGAAATTCAGCCTAATTCAGAACCTGACTATATGGAAGTAGACCACATTAGTAAACAGGATCAGAACAAACAAACAAGGAAAAATAAACACAAAGGTCAAACATACAAGCGAGGAAAAGAGCATTCCAATAGAACAAATTACAACAAGCAATCAACAGATCAACACAAGAAAAAGCCGATACCGCAAACCATGCGTCTGTATGATAAACACGGTAATCCTGTTTGCGGTTACTGTCATGAATTACACAGAAGCATTGATTGCGTCCAGCACAAACAACGTCATCGACCTGTACACACAACCGATATTACTGATCAGACCAACCAACCTAGCCTAAACAGTTCCAACGAAGTATCAATTGACCACATAACCATTGATAACAACGTCCTACATATCGGTCATCCGCAAACAAATACACCCACTACTATCATTAAGCAAGGCTATAGTACTATCACCGCTTTGTGGGATACTGGTTCGGCAATCACCTGCATGTCTGATGCAGTAGCCCAAATGTTAAAACTAAAAATAGATAATACTCACACAATTGTGTACTCTGATGTCCATAATCTAGGCCGTAGAACATTAGGCATTGTCCACTTGTGTCTGTTTGGTCAGTCAGTAGTGTTTCATGTCATTCAGAATTTAGCAAAACCCATCATCTTAGGTTTTGATACAATACAAATCTGGAAAGCCCAGATGGATACAGAAAAGAAAGTTGTTATAATCAGACTGCAACAAAAAACGTTGCGAATTAGCTACTCCTGTGGGAACACAGAGAACTCAACAAAAATCTGCTACATGGACATTCAGCCGCAAATACAACAACTGCTCACAAAACACCATTCGGTTATTCCCAACAATCCAAACAAGCCTTCCGTTACTTCACTTATTGAATTTACTATTGATACCGGTGATAGTTCTCCGGTTTACTCTGCTCCAAGAAAATACCATCCAAAGATACAAGAAATAATTGATCAAAAATTCCAAGAGCTAGAAAACAATGGAATTGTCACAAGAATTCTGTTTAGTGAATGAGGATCGAATGTCACAGCTGTCACTAAACCGGATGATTCACTTCGACTCTGTGGAAACTATGTTCGACTTAATGATATCACTCTGACTATCAAGTACCCGTTTGTTAATCTTCATATAGCATTGCAATCATTAGGGAATGCCATTGTATTTTCTAAAATTGACCTAGCATCAGGATACTATGCCATACTAATTAAGCCTGAAGACAAAATCAAGACTTCTCTGGTAACAACCAATGCAACATACGTATTCAATGTAATTCCATTTGGTCTGAAGAATGCACCCGCAGTATTCCAATCCTTGATGGACAGAGTTCTAGGTCCCTTAAGGTTCAAATGCGCAATAGCTTATTTGGATGATATCATCATCTTCTCTACCTCAAAGCAACAACATTTACAAGATCTGAATGAAGTACTTATTCGTCTGGAGGCCGCTAACTTATCAATCAATGCCAAGAAGTCGTCTTTTGGTCTTAAACAAATTGAATATTTGGGATTCCTGGTATCTCAAAATGGCATTAGTGCTAACCCTGATAAAACAAAACCTATCCTTAATATTCCAGCAACCACTAACATCAACGAAGTTGAAAAAGCCTTAGGTGTGATGGGCGTGTATCAAAAGTTCATCAGTGGCTACCAAGTCCTTACCGAACCTATGCGACGACTAAAGAAAAAGAATGTCTCGTTTATGTGGGGTCCTGAACAAGAACAAGCCTTTCAAACACTGAAGAAAAATTTAGCCAACTTGCCTACACTCAAACAAGCCGATTTCTCATTACAGTTTGAGCTACATTGTGACGCTGCTTCTTCAGCAGGCATAGGTGTTGTGTTGTGTCAACGACACCAAGGCGTGGCTTATCCGCTCTCATTTGCATCCAGATCACTTTCGATTCATGAACAAAGATATTCTATAGGAGAACTAGAAGCTTTAGCCATTTATTGGGGTGTCAAAAACACCGAATGTACCTTGAAGCCGGGTTTTTTCTCATCTATACTGACCATTCTTCTCTAGCCTGGTTGCTCAACACCCAAGAAGACAAACAACCTCGTCTTTGGAGGTGGTGCCTCTTCCTACAAGCATTTCACTTCAAAGTCATTTATCTCCAGGGACAGCAAAACAAAGTTCCTGATATGCTTTCTAGATTCCATATGCCAACTACAGGAATTTACTTAATTGAATACACGGCTCAAAATGATCAATGGTGGTTCGAACAACAACAAAAAGACCAACAGCTAAAACAAATGTGTTAACAAGATCCCTCGCTGCAAGTAAAAAATAATGTTATTGTCAAACGGTTTGACCAGCAAAGATATGAGTATAAAGTTGTACCTTCCCAATTACGCCAGGATATAATCCAACAGTATCATGACAACCTCTTCGCTGGACATGGTGGTGCAGAAAAAACGATTCAAGCAATAAGGAAAGCATTACTTTGGTAGCCAGGTCTTAATCAGCAAGTCATTTAATACACCAAACAATGCACAACATGCCAACAAATTAAAGGAAATCGAAAACACAATCAACAGTTGACTACAACTTCAGGCGACTTGCCATTCAAGCGAATTGCTATGGATTTCTTCGGTCCACTACCTCTGTCATCATCCAACCATCAGTATATATTAGTCATCATCTGCACATTTACCAGATATGTAGAGACATATCCAACCAAAACAACACATGCCATGGAACTAGCTAATGTCTATTGCTATCATTTTGTCCTGAGACATGGTGTCCCAGAAGAGATCATGAGTGACAGTGGTCCACCTTTTGGCTCGGAGTTCATTACTCAATTAGAAACATACGTAGACATCAACTTGAGGTTTAGTCCTCCTCAGACACATCATCTAATGGCCTGGTTGAAAGATTTATAAAAACTCTCCGAACACTGATCTTAATTTATACACAACAAGGAAATATTAAGTTGAACTGGGACAAACACTTGAGACTACTTCGCTTCGTATACAACAACATGCATCGTACTGCCATCAAAACGTCTCCCTTTGAACTAGTACATGGTCGTACAGCAAGAACGCCATTGCAGGCAAACAAGACAAAACTGCCTATCCAATATCATCAACAAGACACACCACAAAGACACTTTGCCAAAGAACTTACCAAGCAAATGGAACAAGCATTTGAACTCGTATACCAACATCAAGCGAACTACCAAGACATCAACATACACACCTTTCAAGTCAAGGAAAAAGTCATGAAGTTCAATACGCAAATATCCAGTGGTAAGAAACCAAGAAAGCTGGCATACGATTGGACTGGTCCATGGTTCGTCAAAGAAAAAATATCCCAAACAAGATTCACTCTACAAAATTGTGTATCTGGAAAAGTCATCCAGAATATTCATGCTTCGTTCTTGAAGCCCTTTTATTAACATCTACATGGTCAAGCTTTTTCCCGTTGGGTTTTGATGCGACACTAAACCAAATTCTTTTTTTATACAGTTTATGCTATACACTCTTCAAAGAGGGGAATCTTAGAATCCTATAAATAATCTGATCATAAATCTGAATAAATAATATCTTTCTTCTCCTATTCAATTCTTTCTATATTTGTCGCGTACGAACAATACAATAACAAAGCTGAGTTTGACTGGGATTTGCTTTCTAACCAGAACAAGAGGATAGTCACCTTCTAGAGTTGTAAGTTCAATTCTTGGAATGAGTTCTATTTGTTCTTCGCTTGAATTGTTATCGTTGAGAACTGCAACCTTAGGAACATATTACCCTATCTCTTTGACGATTAATCTTGTACCATTGCAGAGGCCTTTTTAACGATTCAGATTTCTCAAGAGCATTGCAATACAGCCTATTCTGAGAGTCAGCTTAAAAGGAGGGAAGTCACCTGGGTTCAATGTTTGAAGATATTCAGTTGACACCCTGTAAACTTCGTTGTTAGCATTTTCCTCTTCGAAGTAGCCAGCTTTGTCTGCCGATATCAATGTAGTGAAAGTTCCAGGCATCAGTTCAAGCACCTTGTGGTTTAATAGATCAACAGTATCATTTTGAATGTGAGGATAGCCGATTTGTACAACAAAGACGGATTGCCGATTGCTTCAGTAAGATTTCGCTGAGGATACACACTAGGGATAAGCTATTCTAGTAAATGTGTCTGTGAGATGTATGCAGGAAGAGGTATCTTAGCATTTGGCATCAAGATGTTATATGAGATCAAATAAAGCCATTTCTTGGAATGGATGTCATGAGCAGAAGTACCTCGCACACGCATGTTTTGTTTAAGATGCAACACTTCAACCTTGCTCCAAATGTAAGACTGTTTGATAGAGGTTTCGACTATGCTAGATCTATTACCATTCTTGATGACTGGGGAAATTTGTGCAAAATCACCACCCAGAATGACAGGAAGACCTCCAAAGAGTGTGTCATTGCTACGGATGTCTTGGAGAGTGCGATCTACAGCTTCAAAGCAGCTCTTGTTTTGCATAGGCACTTCGTCCCAAATCAACAGCGATGTCTTGCAAAGTAACTTGACTAAATTGCTATTTTTTGGTATCCAGCAAGTAGAGGTCTCATTCACTTGGATAGGGATCTTAAGTTTAAAATGTGATGTTCTACCACCAGATAAGAGGAAGGATGCTATGCCAGATGATGCGACGCACAACACAATATTTTTTCGACTTCTTAGATGGCTGCTCGATGTGTTGTAAAAAAATGTTTTGCCTGTACCAGCTGGACCATGAATGAAGAAGCATGAAGTGATATCAGAGGAATCAGAAGCTGTCTCCAAAGACTGCAATTGACTAATTATAAAATCAAAGGCATGCTTTTGATCTTGATTAAGCAATGCATAGTTCGAAGTATATATGCTGCTCTCTTCTTGAATGTCATATGCAAGTTGTTCGTCAATTAATGGATTGCCAGTACATTCTCTAATAGTTCGACTATTCAAAGCGGTAACCCAGTTGTGTTTACATGTGGGAAGCTCAAACTCGTCAAGAGATCTGCTTAGCTCCATCAATTTGACTTGAATTAGATAAAGTTCATAATCAAGATAAGGACGTCTTTCATAAAACTCATCATTGTCATTAGATGTATGCATTTGGCTGTCAGGAAAGAGCTGCTGCAACTTATGTGCTGGATCATCACAAATGGATTCACGAAAGGTTATCCATAACGAATTAGGATCGGCCAATTGGCCAAATGTCAAAGCTGTAACAAATAAGCTACGCAAATGACTATTGGAGGAAAGAAGAACTGTTTCCTCAAAGCATCGTATCCATTCTTGACCATCTTCAATCAAATGAAGTTCAGCACAGGCTTGTTTGAACGTTGGACACTGAATCCCATTAATTGTTTTAAGGTCATCAAACGACTTTGAGCCTGCAATGTTGATCAGGGGAAGTCGAAGATAATATCTTTCTCCGCAAGTTGGGCTACAATAAGGAATTCTTCCAATTGCAAAACCTTTCTTTCTTACTTCCCAATTCTTGTTCTTTCTATTCCATACAAAATACTGGGGGGAATCCTGGTACAGATATTTTTGAGCTTTAGGATTACTTTCATAGTATTTGAAATAGGCGATTAGCATAGAAATGCTAGTGGTTAATATATGCTGTATTTCAGATGAGGTTGCATCTCTAGGAAAGAATACAGGCTGTTTATTTGGTAAATACAGAGCTAAAGAAGTTATGGTAGGATCTTCCTCATGCATTTTATACTCAAATAGTCTTGCAAATGCTTCTGTAGGTCCGATGTAGCGTCCTTGCAAATATTTGCTAATTTCATCTGCATTGTCACTGAGTTTTAAAGTAATGCAATCAGAGCCCTTATAGACATACTTGTTGATGTATTTAATGGCTTGTACTCCTTGACAACATTCAACATTAATATGTGCCTTATATCGTTTTGATAAGAATGGGTTGTGAGGCACGATGCACTTGTTATCAACTTCAATGGTACCACCACCATATCTTTGAGGGACAGGTACATGATGAAGATTGTCAGGATCAACTATAGATGAGCGTTTGTACGTAGGGTAGCCGTTGTCGCTGATTATTGTTTCTTCGGAATAGGGTTTAGGGAATCGCTTGGTACATTTTAAGTGACCATTGACATCCTTAGCCATACATAGAAATCCTGGATTGAGATCACCACATGGGCCATGTACCATATTTCTAGTTACTATATCGTACAATTCTGGATCAGATTGTTTAGATGGCAATTCAGCAGAGATGATCTGATCTATTTTATCTTGGGTGTCTATATTTTGTCCAGAATCCAGGAATAGGAGCAGATGCAAATGGGGAAGTCCTCTCTTTTGGTATTCAATGGTTCTGACTAAACCCCTATAAGATCCAAAAATTTTTATTGATTTAAGATCGTGAAGTAGCTCTTTCACCTTCATATCAAAAACCCTTGCAACTAAGTTAGGTCTATCAGAAGCAGATTGCCCGGGCAGGAGTTCATCCTGAATCGCAATCCATCTTCTGTTGGCAGTGAAAGTAATGAAAAGAGATGGCTTGCCGAAATATCTCACAATAGTCATCAAATCTTGATACAGCTTAGCCATAAAGCGAGGACCTCCGGTGTAACTACTGGGCAAGACAAATCGTCTTCCCAAAGAGTCAGCATTAACATCGTCATTGATGAGAGCATCTTGGAGACCATTATAAAGGTCAGCACGGATGTCAGATTGGTGGTTTCTGATTCAATCTAACTTGTTCTGATCACAGATTGCCCATGCATCAACCAAGTATTGTTGGAATAACCTCTTGGTCAAAAACAAAGTAGGATATTCATCTGCCCTTTGATGAAGTCTGTATCGATAGTGCAATCTTTGTGTCAATTGAGTAGAGCCATCGCTCAATCTCAGACCTCAGTGCCAGCCTAAATCACCCATGGGAAACAGAAGCGTATAATGTAGTGGCATATACAAAGCATGGTTTTGTGAAATAGCTCTATATGATCGAGAACCCTCATTATCACGGAGATAGATACCAATATTTCTAAAACTTTCAGAAGTGCTTTCGTTCGGTATAATACCAGCAGCTTCATCAGAGGTGGGAAGATTTTCAGTACGATTATCTGATCCAGCTACTAACTTAATTCTCATTGAAGGAAAAATCCGAACAGATGGTGTTTCGCTTTTATCAATCTCAGTATTAATAAGAAGCTTATGTGCATTCTTATACAGTCTGACATAAGGATTTATTTCATGAAGCATTGATGTCAAACTACTTATGATTTCTCTATCCAAATCGCTGTTATTGCCTGCTCTAAGTGAAGCTGCAAACTGAGGATCGAAGATATACAACTGAGCATATTTTGTATTGTTGTTATTTTCAGATAAAAGAGGACCCTGAGTGTGATATACCTGACCATGGATTAGGAAAGGCATGTTGGAGATATCACTATTGCTTATTTCACAACCCAAAGAAGTAAAAGCAAAAGCAGCATTATATCTTCTGATGTTGTCTCTGAAGTGCCGGCCTCTGGTGCTTAATTCCTCAAACAAAGTTTTTAGAACTGAAGGTGGTTCTTGCAGGACTTCAAGTTTTGCTGCACCTGTCTTACAGCAACTCATCCAAAATTTGTTGCGGGATGTGCATTGAGATGGTAACTCAGCCTTCCAGTGTTTAGCTCCACAATCACCACGGATTTCGTTCATTGACCCCAGATAGGATGGTTGTAGGCGGCCAATCTCAGAAATATAAGCTGCTGGTTGTCGTACAGCTCTGGTTCTGCGTCTACCAGTTGACTCGTTTTGTTGTCTGCAGCGTACCTATTATTTTTTTGAGCCTGATAAAAAAAATAAGATACAGGTTTGAATAAACAAAAGCTGATACATACACGACACAATTCACAGATTGCATAGTTAGACTCGAAGTCTTCTCTTCTACAGGTAGAACAAATTCTAGGGGCTATAGTAAGCTGATTGCTCATAATTGTTGTTAAGTGAATAAAGCAAGAGAAGTAAGAGTGAAAAAAATATTAATCAGCAAAAGATACATTGGAACTCAGCATAACACGTGATCTGATAATTTAAATTTTCATTTTTCAGTATATATATCACCGATAAAAAAATTTGACACGGACAACTAGCGTTACGTGTTTCATTTGTCCGTGTAGTTAACTGGTCAACACGGACAAAATTATTAGGTTGTCCTTGTCCAGAGTCGTACAAAAAAACAGCCAAACCTTAATTTTGAATAGCGCAAACGTATTTGGACTCATGTACTTTATTTCTTTAAACTCAATACGGTTTATAGAATTATTTAGAACGATTTTTTGATTGGATTGTTTGATGGTTGGCTTTTATCTTCAAAAGTTATTTATAATAAAACTAATTCTATGATGCGTTTGAAATGCAATTGAGCAGGGTGGTTGCAGCCCAGTACACAAGGGGTGCAATAGCTTTAGACTGTTGAGTATTACAACGATATGCTTAAGTACCGCGACAAGAAAGCAAGAGACACAGTACAGAAAGGTTGTAGATATGCGACGACTACGCATCAAATAGTTAGTAATAACTCTGAAGATATACGGAAATAACTTACTTAGGCTGCTCACTGTTGGATAAGGCTCTATATGCATCAAGATTCGAATACTACAGTCATCCCCCGATTTAGGGAACGGTTTCGGTTCCCTCAACATCGTTCCCAAAATCAATATCGTTCCCTATTGAAAATAAAGCTCCGCAGTGAAACTTTTAATCCCAGTTATAATAGCTCCGCACCAATGAAATTAGTTTAATATGTTAAGAATACTTTAATTATGCTTTAAGTGCAAATGTTTATTTAATTATAGGAAGAAGAAGGAAGAAAGTAATCAACTACTTTTGACTGAGTGGTTTTCTGAGCAATTTTTTCAGACTCGACTTGCTTCATCATCTTAATTGCATCTATCAAGAAGTGCTCTTGAACTTCGGTTCTTGGGATAATGTTGGCAATGGTCATTTTCAACCCAAGAAGAAGTTCATCAATACTTGTCGTATTTTCATCTTCTACTTCATTGTCTTCATTCGTTTCTTCCAAAATGCTGAAATCCTCACCATCTTCCAAAGCCAAATCTTCACGCACTTGAATGCTTTCTTCATCCACAGCCAAGTCATATACCGCGGCTTCGATTTCCTCCATCATTCCTTCGGATTCGGCATTCACAGTCTGCCGTATGCTTTCTAGTGTTGAATCAACTTCAGCTTCTTGGCCTTCGTTGATTGCAGCGGACACAGTTTTGCCTTTCATCAAGGTGGTATGCTGAAAGCAGTTGGTGATGGTTTGCGGGGTGACAAGATTCCATGCTGCTTTACAAAATTGCATTGCGTCTAACTGATTCACTTTGTACATGTCGTCGGTTGCTTCTCTGTTTCTCATGTATCTACAACCGCAGAGAATGGCTTGTTTTTTTCTAATTCAGTGTTTAGAAAACAGTAATATTTAGATCATTAAATATAGCTTACTTATAATTGCTTTTAAAGTTGGCGATGATACCAGCGTCTAGTGGTTGCACATGGCTTGTGGTGTTAGCTGGCAAGTGTTCTAATCTTACATTCTTTAATGATAGGTCTTTTGAATGGCTGCTGGCATTGTCCAAGAGAAGAAGAATCTTTCGGTTCATCACACCCATTCTTCGGTCAATGAGTCTCATCATCTTGTTGAATATATGCTTGGTCATCCAAGCCTTTGAGTTATGGTAGTAGATGAAACCATGTTCGAAGCCTTTGAATAGAAATGTTTGTCTCAAACAGAGTTATAAGTGAGCTATGCGTACCTGTCTTTTTTTTAAAACATCTAGGCTTTTCAGCTTTACCAATGAACACTGGATCGAACTTGAAAGATCCATCGGCATTGCACATCAGAACCACAGTGATTCGCTCCTTTCTGATCTTGGTGCCGGAAATGCGCTCTTTGGCATAGGTTCTCTTGACAACTTGGTTGTAGAACAATCCAGTTTCATCCAAATTGAACACATCTCTAGGCTCATACTCAGCGATGATGTCTCTTAGCTCCTGCAAGCGGCGCTGAATGCTGTCAATGTTAATGTCAATAGAGGCAGCTTCACCATGCAAGTTGAATGATCGCAAGGACTTTCTACTGATAAAGCGATCAAACCAGCCTTTGGATGCATTGAATTCGTCTTCTATTTGCATATCTTTGGCGAATCGTAAGGCCATGCTTGAAATCAAGTATCCGCTAACTGGTAATTGCCTGGCTTGCATATTGAGGACGAACTTTTCGACTTGTTCTTCTAAAGCTACGAGATTGGTGGTCTTCTTGCTCGTCTTCTGGAGATCTATTTCGCTCATAGAAAGAAGACTATCGTCTTGAACAATTCTGCTGATAACACCCTTGGAGAGAGGTTTTTCCAGATCGAATTCTTCTTTTGCCCAAGCACTTAGTTTAGAATAAGACCAATTGCTGTTATCGAAAAGCTTTTGCTTGATGGCTGCTTTACCAGAAAGTCTTAATCTTTTGCGGGAGTGTTGTAAAGTAGTGTCCATTTTGAAAAAAGAGTGATTTATATTGACTACGAAACTTATTATTAGTCTATGCGTTCCGCACAATTGCTTTTGTTGATCAATCAATTGAATGCTTACGATTTAGGTATGAAAAGTGATTGGTAGTAATAAAACTGTTACTGAGTTCATTCTAGTCAGTTTTTTTGAGAAGTATTTGTATTCTGATCATGAATTACCTTGTCCCAAAAATAATGCTAACATTGAAAATCTGAATCAATAATAAGGGATGTTGCTGCTTCAAGGGATAAATGACAGCTGCCATTGTTCAATTGGAAACACTTCAGGTTCATTGACTGAGTAGTCATGGTTGTGTTACAGTGAATCGCGGAGTTCAAGAACACGTGTTGAGAAAAACCCTTCATCAATAAAAGCTGTATACATCGACACTGTTTATGTAAAGTTTAGATTATTGTATAGGATCTGATATGTCTCATACATATTGCATAGTTGTGCTATATGAAATACTAATTAGCTGTCGTATTTTGCGTACATCTCAATTTCCAAGTAGATAATTCTGTGTTTGAATACCCAATCTCTTAACTTTTTTTGGAAACATGTCAGGGATGTTTACTTCAATATCACTCCGATGACAGGGATGTATGAAGTGGTTGATATGAAGCATTCACAACAAAGAAACTATGCAATGTACGCGACTTCACGCATGAAAAGTCAATTGCATGGTCGTCAACACAACAATATAATGACTTCATATTAACTTTGTATTTTTGACGCAATAGCCAACATAATATCACAGATAATCATGTTTTGATGGGCGGATGATGGGATATGAAAAAATTTATCATTCTTATTGTATTGAGACTGTCTAAAACAGAGTAACGGAAATAATTTATAAAGCAATTCTGAAATATAATTGGCTCTCACTAGCGGCATATGAAATTAAATAAGGAACGGGTTGCCACAGGACCGTTCCCTATTCCTTAAAGCAATTATAAGGAACGTTAAGCGGTAACCGAACTTCGGTTCCCTCAAGACCGTTCTCTAAATCAAAATCGTTCTCTAAATGTCGTTCCCTAAATCGGGGGATGACTGTATCTTTAAAAAAAAGGACAGGTTTCGCTTACCTTACCTTACCTTAAAGCATGATCTCTGTGTCGCCCAACCGTTAGAATAACTAAAGCTGATATAATAATTTAGCGATAAGTCTTTAAAGATTATATTGTTATTTATTAATTACCTTGAGCAGTTGAAAAACTTCTTGGGTTTATTGACCCGGGCCTTCCAAGGATACAAAGCGATACATTGGAAACTACATGCGCTAGATTCAGTTATACGCTAAAACAAAAGACCATTTAATTGCCTACCTTGTTGTATCAGCGAACGTCTTTGTGAGGAACCCAAATAATAAAGATAAAAAATACAAGTAAAAGAAAGAGTAAAAAATAAAATTCGTTACATGGTTAAGAAAGCGCGAAAGTCAACTTCTTCAATTTTCCAAAAAAAAAAAGTTCACTAATCTGCTGGTATAACTACTGCTTTATTCCCAGCCAAATGGTTTCCTTTTTCCTTGTTTTTGTACCGCCTCTTGATTTTTTTGTAATATTTAACAAAATAGATGCTAAAAATGTAAAAATTGTAAGACAGGTTGATGGCGCTGGAAAGTGGAAAAGTCTTTAGGCACTTGAATAAGTATGGAACTGAACTAAACTCAACAATTTTTGCGGTACAAAGTGAAGAAGTAGCTACAAAAGGGAACTGTCTTTCATTTCGCAACCAAAAAAGAAAATGATGTGTAACTACAGACACGGACAGAAGATTTTGAGATGTGTCTTTCCATATTAGGGTTATGGAACGGAATTATGACCACTTTGTCCCTATTTTTACGTTCTGACACAGAAATTAGACACTTAACTCATGAATCCGTGTCCAGATTTTAATCGGTGTATAGATACCTCTTTATTATTGGACTAGCTTCTGCTGATTTCGCAATTGCTTCTCTTTATTATTGGGTTATATTTTGCATTCGTCATTAAATTATGGATGTATCATTGGGTCATTTGTAGATGTTTAGAGGCTTATAATAGTGGCTTTTATTTATATAAATGAATTCTAGCTATAAAAATGTGGCTTATTTTCAGCAGAAATGCTGGGGGCATCGCTGGGGATACTGGGGGAAATCAGGCGTACTATACCAGGGATTCGGGCTGATAATACAGGAAAAATCAGGCTTAAATAACAAAAAACCCAGGCGAAATTAACAGGCAAAATAATAGGAAATACTAGGGCGAATCTGCAGAAAACACTGGACAGAATTAGCAGGGCAGGCAGGCAAAATGACAGGGCATGCGGGCTAAATAACAAGAAATACTAGGCCTAATTAACAGTAAAAATTAGTCGTCAATTATCGAGACAATAGTGTTGGAGATTTACCTGTAGCTGTAATAGCGCAGAACTACGAAAGAACGTTTGTTTGACACACAGAAAGGTAGCAAAAGCGTTGACAAGGTTAGACACTGTTGAAAAGAGAAAATAAAAAAGATTAAGTCAATTTGAAGCAGAATAATAAAAGCCATTTTTTACTTACGTCAATAATAAGGCTAAGCTACTTGGCCAGGGAAGCGAAACATCATAATCAAGCTATTGGGGCCTAAAGAGGGATGTTAGGTTAATCACACTGGATATTATAGATAGCATTTAAACACTTACACATAAAACAACCCTTCAAACAAAGACTAGGCAGCGGTATCTATGAGACAAGAGGCTATATGGGTTAATTAGAAAGTTATATGGATACTCAATGACTATGCTCTTACCTAAAACCATGGAAATACTAAATGCAATATCCCAACAGTAGTGGAGTGTGTTCTATTAAGCCTATAACAAGAAAGCAATGAGTACAAAGAGCAACAGTATACTGAATAATCATTACCTTGGATACCATAAAAAAAATTTTCAAAAAATAATCACCCAAATAAGTAATGTTTACACGTCATCTACAAAAAAGAAGAAAGAAAGGAGAAGGCAAAAAAAGGATTAAGAAAAGTTTCAAGTTGAAATAACTTATTTCTGATTGCCGAAAAAATATCTAAACCAATGGAAATTCGTTTCCTTACCTACAAAGAGAGCGGAAGACATTCAATTCAACTCAGTGTAAAGTACGCAAGATGTACCTGAAAATATAAATACATGACTTTGCGAGGCAAACCCAATTCATCAACACTTATTTCTCTATAATGGATCGCCAAATTTCTCAAGTTTCTGGGTCCTCCTCTCGCCCTCGTGTCATTCGTTCTGCCGCCCCTACCAATCGTGTCTACGAAGCGCGCATGCTCAACCTTGAGTCTCGTTTGGGTGCAGTTGAAGCCTTTCTTCCTGCTGCTCCTGAATCTCGTGCTCGCAGAAGAATGAATCACAGAAGCGCGACAATTAGTGTAAGTTAGTTTTTTTTGATTTGGCGGTATCCGTTATGATTAATCTGATTGTTTCTGTTGGTAGGGATACATCCGCGATGCCATTGACGAAGCAGAGGCTGCTGGATATGTATTCGACCTCAACCACTCTTTGCTTTTCAAACCAGTCATCATAGCAGAGGGTGACCAAACCAAATACAACTCTCATGTACATGAAAAGGTTTTTGAACTGGCCGGCAACTGATTCAAAGACGGCGCAAGAATGGCTCTTGATCAACGCCTAAATCACAATGTAGTCGTAGCTATCGAAGAGCGTATTTGAAATCTGTTCAATAATCTGGTGAAGGCTCACAAGCTAAACATGTTGCCAATGGTGATGTATCGTAATTATGGTACATCATTAGAATTCCGATATCAAACTCAGCTCAGTCTGAATGTTTACTTTATACTCACAGTCCTTCAAAATCAATAAGACCTTCTCTTTAATCTTGTTTAACTTTCTAGTTGTAACCTGATAAATCATTTTTTTAAACACGCAAACAAAGCCTAGTTTTATTATCTGGAAATGTCTCCCAAGAACGTCAACAAGAAGACCAGCACTACCCGTGCTAACTCATCTTCCTCTTCCTCTGCTACCCCTGTAGCCAATCGTCGTGTTACCCCAGGTAACCCATCTGTTGCCACTCGTTCCTCTTCTTCTTCTGCTCCTGCAGTTGAAACCAACCAAATTGCTTCGGTAACTGAGCGCGTTGCTATCGAAGATAGTGATGTATGCTTTGCTGCCCCTGGTAGTGAGATGCCATCTGAAGCTGATGCTGATGAGGAGTTCATGGAAATTGACCAACATGGTTCAACCACTTCCCCTTACTCTCACTCTTCTACTGAGTTGGGCGAGAAAGCCAATCTTGAGTTTAGTGAGATTGAAGACATGGACTCTTTGTCTGATGACTCTGAGGACATGGAACAGGCTGCTGTCGAAAATACTTGCAGACTCCAATGCCTGACACGCAAGTTGATGCGCATGAGTTTCAAGTTAGATGGCATGTCTAACCTTGAGGATATCAAGAAGCAAAAGGCTAAGATTGTGATCATGGAAGTTAAAATCGAAAGCTTGATTAGACTTTTGAAAGTCATGAGGGAAAACATTAGTTTGAATTCTGAGACTTCAGTCCCTAATAACACAGTTACTGAGAAATTTCCTGCTGCTTCTGGTGCTATGCCCCAGACCAGTTTAGTCCCAACCAACCTTTCTTACTTCCAGTGGGAGGGTTATGTTGTTGATCGCAACCGTAGTATTTATCGTACTCCTGATGAATGTGTACGAGAATTTGAGAACATTTTGAACTCATACTCTTTGTCTGTGGAAGGTAACTGGCGTAGATTGCTACCCGTTACAGCACCCATTCAAATCATTAGATGGATGGAAGCCTTCATCAAGAACGGTGGAGAAGACTCTTGGCCGGCAGTTAAGCCCGCACTAATCGCTCGTTACGGCATGAGTCCACAACAGCGCCAAGAGAAAGCCAGCGAAGACCTGCGCAAGATGAAGTTCCAACCTGGACAATCAATGGAAGCATTCATTGATCGTTTCCGTCATCTGGTCGAAGTATCTCAAACGACATCCTTCTATCATTCGAAGCAATGGTTCCTCGACCCTCTTCCCGAAGCACTAGTTGAGGATATCCTTACTGAAGTGTGGAGAATGGATAGATTAGAGGAAACAGATCTCGAAATCTACATCAATGTAACATTGAGAGTTGCCAATCTTTATGCTGATGAAAGACTTCGTGACGCTGGGTCTAACTCACGCTCGAAGGCACCTCAAAAGAAGCACCGTTCCGCGTTGATCTCTCCCTTCTCCACCTCTTCGAGACCTAGATCTCATGAAGCAGCCTCTTCTTCTTCAAAGAAGCCAGAGAGATACTGCCGCTACCATGAAAGCTACACTCATGGTACAGAGGAATGCCGCCTGCAAAAGCGCATACGAAGAAAGGCAAAAGAAGCTAAGCCTAGCAAGGATAGCAAAGGCAAGGGCAAGGAAAAAGTACGCCTCTGCTTCGATTGCAGGAAACCATGGGATTGATCTCATGATTGTATGGCCAAGGTCAAGCGCCACGCCAAGTCAAAGTTCAAGTCCGTTGGACCATCCAAGGGCATACCTACCCCTCAAGAATCTGAGGATGAACACGGAGACATCTCCATGGATGATGCATCTTCGGAGGGTGAAGACCACAATCTGGAGTTCGCTGCCGCTCACATAAGTCCCAAAGACAAGGGCAAGGGCAAGCAAAAAGATTGTAAGTTGAACAATAGTACGGCAGAGTGTTTTGCATTAGCTCCTAAAAACCTGCTTACTGACAAATTCATATATCTTCAATTGACAATAGAAAATGTCAAGACTTGGGCTTTACTTGATACAGGATGCTCATTCCCCTCAATTTCTCCAGCGTTAGCTAAATTTTTGAACATCAAAATAAAAAGTAGCAAAGGAATGATCAAACTTGTCAATGGCAAAAGTATACCTCGCATAGGAAAATCAGATAAGAAACTTTCTATCTCCTATCTTTCCAAAATGACATCTGCACATTTGAAGTATTTGAATCGTTTAATGATTTACATGCATGTATCGGCATGGATCTAGCATTCACATTAGGTATTGGGATCTATAACATAGCGTTGGGTTGGGAAGACAAGATTGAACCTGTCTTACCAGTTATTGATCCATCACCCCCATCACCCAACAATGATCCATACGGCACATCTCAAGAACGAGAACGTATGATGAAACAAATTGAGCCCTTCATTGAGGCCAATAGACAAATCCCTGCGGTATAATTATTGTAACATCCCAGGAAGTGAAATCCAATTACCCTTAAAGGAAGGCACTGTATCTGCTTATAGTCGCCAATATGATATAAAAGAATGTCATGTTGAAGCAATGACAAAACAAGTGGATAAATGGTATAAGGACAACGTTATTGAAAGAGCTCCTCCAAATAATCCATACAATTCCAGCCTCTTAACAGTGCTGAAGCGGTCACCCATAACAGGCGAACCTGATCCCAACAAGGTTCGTACAGTCTTAGACTGCAGAAAAGTAAATGTGTATCTCGATCCTAAAAAGATGGATAAATTTCCTCTACCTCTGATCAGTACCTTGCATCGGCAATTGAGCAAATACTCATTGTTCACCACAATTGATTTGAGCGCTTGCTTTCACGGCTTTCGCATTCGCAAACGTGATCGCCCTGTAACCTCATTTACTGCTCCTAATGGTGTGCAATACCAACTTAAACGAGCTCCCTTTGGTCTCATCAACGTATCGTCGGTTTGTCCAAAGAAGTATCACCAGTTTATTCGCTGATCTCGAATACTGTGTGCATTATATTGATGACATATATGTCGCTACTGATAATGATATTGATAAACACATTCGCCGTGTACAGATAGTCTTAGAAAGACTCACACGCGCTAACCTTCGCATCAACCATGAGAAGTTGAACCTCATGCAGCGATCCATTTTCGTGTTGGGTTTTTGCCTCTCACATGACGCTCTCACTTTAGACATGCGTAAAGTCAGTAATGTCCTCTCATGGCCTGACACAGTTCAAAATTCCAAAGAACTAAGTCACCGATTAGGTGTAATCAACTACTTTCGTGAGCATGTTCCACGTATATCCACTCTGATGGCACCCTTGAATAGGTTGAAGAATCATCACAACATCAAGGAAGTATAGACAGACGAACACTTCAAAAGCTATGCGAACGCTTCAACAAGTTTTGGCATCCACACATGTCATTAGCTGTCCTAATTTGAAATACACTTTGTGTCTGGCTACGGATGCAAGTGCATGCGGTATTGGCGGTTGCCTTTATCAAGTGATCAACAAAAAGATCAAACATCTCGGTTTCGTGGCACGTACACTATCGCCCACCGAACGAAACTACAGCGCTTCTAGACGTGAGCTCATAGCTTTCCTATATTGCCTAACAAAATGGCAGAAGTGGCTGTCCGGACGAAAATTTCACTATTTTAGTGATAACAAAGGTCTGATGTACATCAACTCACAAGACAAAATCACTCCTGCAATCGAAAACTACTATGAAACTATTTTCTCGTTTGAATTCGATGTCACCTTTTGTGCTGGTGTCAGGAATGTCATTGCGGACCACTTGTCGCGTCTGCTTTATCCCAGTGAAACTAATCGAACGCTGGAAGAGGGTAAGTCTGCTGCCAAGACTAAAGTCAAAGTGCAAGAAACAGACAACTCTGTAGAAAAAGAAACAGAAACAAAATGTGGATGATAATTCTCACTCCAAAATCACTACAATCCCCGCTAAGACGGATGAACAAATCATTGCTGCTAGCCGCATGGACACATATCAGGTGCCACAAAGCGATGAAGAAAAGCAAAAGATCATTGAACAATGTCATTTAGCAGGACACTACGGTATCAATAGCGTAGAGAAAATGATCAAACAGGAGCATGGCTTTAATTGGAAGCACTTGCGAGAAGATGTGACAGAATACATTAAGAACTGCACAAAATGCTCTCGCTTCAATTTAGCAAAACATGTATTCCATCCACCTAAGAGTGATGCGCCCAATGGTATTTGGGATAAGGTTGCTATAGATCTAGGTACGTTTGATATCACAACACCTAGAGGCAACAACTATCTGTTGGTCTGCGTAGATATATTCAGCAGATTTGTAGTTCTGAGAGCCATCAAATCTAAGTCAGCATTAGATGTGGCCATAGAACTAGTACAAATATTCTCATTACTAGGATATCCCAAAGTACTACAACATGATAGAGGTTTGGAATTCAAGAATGAATTACTGAAAAGCATGCGCCGGCATATGGTGATAGAACCTGCTTTATCACTACCCTATAACCCGGCAGGAAACCTAGAAACTCATGTCAAAACAGCCAAGTCAATTACCGTAAAGATGTTAGAAGGCTACGTTCAGTCATGGGATTTATATGTTGATGGAACAATGTATCTGATGAACCAACATATATCCAGATTACATAACCACACCCCATTCCAAGTCATGTTCAATAGAAACCCAAACGACTTGAAGGACTATACAAAAGTTATACCTGATATCATACAGTCAGAAGAATTAATAGACGTTGCCAAGTTACACAAAGAAATCGATAGATTAGAGACTTTTGGGAGACAAAACTCAGATGTTTCGGTAGAACTTTTATCAATCAAACTCCGTATGTTTCAAAATTTCATTGCCCTTCGCTATTTAAACATTTTGAGCAATCAGTTACCAGCCTTACATCAATTTGCATTAATGATATAGTTAACTATATGAAAAAATGGTTTATAGCTCTCAAATCTGATAGAGCACCTATGATAAGTCTATAAGTTATTCACTCTCACTTCTCTGCTATATCTAGAGATGTTTCTGTACGCAATGCTAGCATTTTTTTGTATGGTATCTTATATGATTACTATACGATGCGACTATCTAATTTCTCAACAAAACTTGGTATAATTTTTTAATAGCATCTTATAAGTATTATGCTAATAGATTATTGATTTAAAGACTTGGAATTATAGTTATTCTCTCAAATCCTGATTTTTGTTCATTTTTACTCATTTTTGCTCGTCGGAACCGAATTTCAGCCAATAGAAATGCCTATATTCATATACCGCCGTAAGGGCAAACCTTATTCAATGGACCTTAGCAAGGTCCATTGAATAAGGTTTGCCCTTAGAGCGCGTGACTATTAGCGGAGTTATTACCTTATAGGGTAACCTAGAGGCAATGAAATTTTCTCCCAAAAGTCTCTATTTAATAACTTTGGTCTCCCTGAGATAAGAGAACAAATTTTAAAACTCAGTAGAAGGATGACGAAACCTTTGTAAAGAAGCACAGGATCCTTAAAAATCCATATCCAATTAGAGCAACGGTCATGATCAAGAACATTGAAACCAAACGCCGTAAAACAGACTTTCATTATAAAGGTCCTTACAACGTGCATGGATATTCCAAGAATGGTAGTTACATCTTGATGGACCCTACGGGATGCTTATTCCCAAGAAATATACCCACCTCTCAAATCAAGCTGATTTCGAATGAACCGAAATACAATGACGAGAATGAAAAGACATTTGAAGTAGAAGCTGTTATTAACCATAGAGAAGTAGATCCTCATGGCATCGAATATCTTACCACTTGGGTAGGTCATCCAGACATTCAAACCTGGTTACCGGCATCTCAGTTCAATGATGTCGAAGCAATTCAAGACTATTGGAAAAGAATGGACCCTGAAAATAAGATGGGCATGAACAAAGACTTCTCCAAGAAATTGAAACGTACCTCTACTAGAAAAGAGACGAACTCCGCAAAAAAGGCGAAGACATCCAACAAGCGCAAAAATGCATTCAAAGAAGCAAGCGCATCCACAAGATCCAGATCAAACAAAATATCTGAAGAATCTAATTAGATTTATGCTATGGAAAACCTTTTTTCCCAAATGTTGTCCTTTTGTCCCACTGGGTTTTAGACACACTTGGTTTTTTAATGGGTTGCCAACAATTAGCAATGTACATAATCAATATCTACATAACACAAGAGCACACTTAAGGTTTATCACACTTCAAGAAAGACTATACCTGGGTACGATTAAGTACTATGCCATCTCTCAACTAGTCCTCCGGTTCAAATGGTGGTCCAGGGTGATGATGTATCGTAATTATGGTACATCATTAGAATTCCAATATCAAACTCAGCTCAGTCTGAATGTTTACTTTATACTCCCAGTCCTTCGAAATTAATAAAACCCTCTCTTTAATCTTGTTTAACTTTCTAGTTGTAACCTGATAAATCA
>JAIWNI010000207.1:0-24488 GCA_025331435.1 Choanephora cucurbitarum
CATTGAATGAGCTGTCTTGCCACCTTTTAAGAGTAATGCTGCTGTACCACTTGCTGCGACTGCAAGAGCTATGCCACCATCTCGTCTAATAGTGTCAAGTAAGGCGTTAAACAAAAACGTTTTGTCTGTACCTCCTGGACCATCAACAAATAGTATTTTAGGCTTCAAGGTGTCGTGAGATGCGATCAACGAATGGACTTCATTGACAACAGATTGTTGGTCTTCGTTCAAGTTGTAGTGCTGTTCAGGTTGTGAGGCTGCTAATGCACTTAGAAGCAAATGTTCCCTAATGAGTCTAGGCAATCTTAACTGTTCTTCTGTCAAAAGTGAACCGTAATGATTGCGGCCATCAATAACTGGCAGACAAAATTTAGAATAGTTTTTTAGTGTCATGCCATGTTGTTGCAATCCGTCTTCAATGTCATAAATACCACATTCATAAGTCTGCTCATTGGCAGAAACTGCAGGGTCACACTACGGCTCAAATTAAAACCCGGTTGTCGTCTTTACTAGGCAACCGACATAATTTTATGTCATGGAGGGCAGAAAAAAATTTGTGAACGTATTCTGGCAGTTTGAATGATGAAAATGTCGACTTTATTTTATGTGGTGCAAGAGACAAGTAATCGGAAGTGGCGTTTTAAGTTTGAAGAAGATTCGAGATGGTGAGATTGACATGATTTTTTTCCTCATCATATTTTATATGAAAAAAGTCAAAGACAAAAGTTAATAGCTGGTAAAAAATCACTTTTTTTCCAAAAGTAAAGAAAAACGAAAAAAAAAACCAGATTTACTTCTCCGCACGATAATGATAAACTTGAGACCAGGGGTCAAAGAGACCAGGATTCCTTAATGAGAGCATCTAAAAATCGTAATGGGGGGGAGTAGAAAGTGTAGAAATAAAACATGCAAAGCAAATAGATGCCGATTTTAACGATTTTAGATTTTTTGAAAGTCAACATTCTCTTTTTAGACAACTCTTCATGAAGAAGCATAAAGCATCCACAAATAAGAAAAAGCCTTTAGCATATAACTTTTTTTGAAAAAAAAAAAGCGGTCAATTATAAGGCCACTATGTTTCTTTGATTACCAAGATGAAGCATATTAAATCAGTTGCCTATCAATTGTTTGTACGGTGTAAGACAAACAAATAGACGCTTGATGGTAAAAGAGTTATTCTCAATTCAAGGTGCGATATCAGATATAGAATGGATATGAAACAAAGCAGTTAATTGTCTCTATAGTCGCTGCAAACTAAAGATTTCATATTGTGAAAGAGGTAACTATTCATCCCTCACTAGTAATGCATTGACTGAAGTTATCATCGAGAATATTGAACTCGTAATTTTTTTCTTTCTTATATTATGCATTTATAAAAAATGGACTCAAGATGATTCAATTGAAATAATACAAATTCCTGCAAATCCAAGACATCAACATATTCCGTCATTTCTACCATCACTTCATTGGTGCATTATCAACTTTTCTTCCCATCATGACTAAGATTTGACTAAATTCGAATTATTTGTTCTTTCCCTTGTATCTCTTTTCATTACTTTTCGTTTTCTAGATACACGGCAAAAGACAGTGTTTATTTTTAAGAAGTTGATCATTTAAAAATACGTTTTAATCATGCTTCTCAAATGGCACTACTTGTCACACCTCTGCAAGTCTTTGTATGATGCAAATAATGTCTAGTCACACTTATCTAAACTGCAACAAGCTTATCAGCAGCCATCTTGATAAAAGCATCTCACAGCTTGCTTCTAGTCCTAAGCCTACTTTCTAACGGGTAACTCCTCTACTATGTACGGTATATCATATACATTGGATGAATTATGTCCAAAACCCTCTCTATACACCATTTGTTCTCTTACTTGCAACCTTCAATCCTGCACAAACATCTCAATTTGGCTTTTACGTAACTGTCTTATCTTTATAGGCATCCATAATCTTTACTTCCTTCCAATCAATCCATTTACCCGCTTCTCTTCTTCTTTGGTCCATCGTATGCTCTTATCGTATCCAACTTAATCACTTGTTATACTCTCACTTAGCTAATCCATTCTTGTCTATAGATCGTTTTAAGGCTTCTTAGTCATTTTTCTTTCTGAATTATGCTTCCTGTCTACTTACTTGGTCGTTCATATCTCATCATGCATTACATTGTGTGATTCAAGTTGCATGATGCCTAATTGACTCGGTTGACTTCATTTTCTCGTCGTTTTGGTAATTCTGATTGCTTTTTCTGTCTGACTTTGACCGTATCTGCACATCTACAGGCCTACATAATCCTGCTGCCTACCCTGAGGTACTCATCAGTAGACGACCTGCTTGAATGTTACATTCTTACCTGCTATTGACTCTTGTAACACTGGTATCGTCTGCTTTCACCTACTCAATAGCTCTGCATTGCAATTTGGCTCTGCTACTTGACTGTAAGTTTCATTTCCCAACCGATGGACACATGTTGTGACTCATTTAAGTGCAAACCTTAAAAATCTTCCGCGCATCGTTGAGAGAAGTGACAAAACTGGCTCTCAAGCGGTAAACTCAACTCTATTTCGTGTATTTGCTTCTTTGATTGTAGTCTTTGTCAAGATCTAGTTCAAATCACTTGCTCAGAGAACAAGATGTACTCATGATTGGTAACAAAGACGCGTCAATGAGGACGAATCCAACTCTTTTTTTAAAAAAAGTGATTCAAGTCTCATCTTTATTCTTTTTTTCGAATAGACTATCTATCTAGTGTTTCTTTTTCTATATCGCTTGTTGTGTTGACTGCTTGGCTCTTCTGATGACTTGTTCTACTACTCCATATGCATCATCTGGTCTGTAGGCTTCAAGAAAAAAAAGTTGAGCAAGCCAAGAACAAAAAAATTCAGCTGAATTTCAAAACAAAATTGTTTTAAGCGCTGGATCTGTCAAGCAGTAAAAGATTCTTCAAAAGGCTGAATTCTGATAATAAGACGTATTATTCAACTAGAAATTGCTCGCAAAGGTCAACTAAAAGGCGTATCTGGATTCCCAATGTATCATTTGAATCTGAAGTATCCAATACATCATTCTAGCTAGTGAAACGAAGGCTGGAATCCATAGTTCATTAAAGAAGTGTCCAAATATGGATTATATAAGGATCTACATTTTATTATAATAAAGAAGCCCTATTTGACCTATACATCCAATAAGCATACCTAAATTTTAAATGACGCTCAATATAGAGAAGCCTAATATGGCTATAAACAAACTAATCCTGTCATCATACTAAGAAACATGCGCATTCATGTATACCTAATCCTCTTGATCCTATTTGTTCTTACGATATGCGTAAGCAGCAATCTATCAAACCGAATTCATTCCTATTAAATACACCCTACTTTTTCATTGGATCAATGTCAAATAAAAAAGCCCAGGTTGGCATTTTTTTGTCGTGGGTGAACAAAATTTTGACGGTAGCATAATAACTTTTTCTGCGATTGCATTAATAAAAACCTCAAAAAATATTGTTCATTTTTGACATAAATTTATGTCACCGAGGGCAAAATCTGAGCCGTAGTGTCATTTAACAACTGCTGTCGCTTTCTCAGGTAGTCTTCAGTCATTGCATCTCGATATTTCATCCACAAAGCATAAGGATCTTGAGGAGAGTTGAAGACCAAGATAACGACGAAAAGATTACGCAAAGCCATTGGCATTTGGTAAGTGACAGCCTCTCCTAAGCAATTATCCCATTCCTGTCATCTCTTAACAGGTTCATGGCACAGGCGACCTCACGGAAGGTACTATAGGTAGTCCCATCATATGTCTTGATGTCTTCAAAACATTTAGCACCACAAACATGATGTAATAGCATTCGAGGGCAGTACATTTCAGTTTCTCTTGGTGAAATGGAATAGATTCGACCAGTTGTTGCATCAAGGTTTCTTTTCCTTATCTTCCATTCACCATCTTTCTTGTACCAAACGTATTTTTCTGGAAATTCAATGTACAGAAAATGGCGTGCGTATTCACTTGCAACATTGGCTTTAAACCAAGCTGTTAGAGTGGTGTCTTTTGTAGGTCTATTCAAGACATCATCAGCCTGATCCTCTGCATCGAAGTAAACTGGCTCTTCACCTGGCAAGTGAATATTGAGCCGTTGATGCTTGAGAAATTCATCATGCAAACTAAAAGAAAAGAGTCTCCAACAGGCTTCAGATGCAGAGACATATCTGGAATCGATGAATCTTTGGATTTCATCGTTTTGTTCTACTAACATTTGAGCCATGTCATTGCCTTTGTATAGATATTTGTACACATATTTCACAGAAATGAAAGTTGCACATAGCTCGACATTTATGTGTGCATTGTACTTGATAGACAAGTAAGGATTGTAAGATACAACCCATCTATTGTCTAATGCAAGACCCTTTCGTCGTACACATCGTCTATCATCTCTTCTTCTGTAGTCAGGATATCCACCTTGAGAATTTTCAGATATATGAGTTGCATCAATGAACTTCTTGGGAAATTTTTTTTTGCATTGACCATCTACCATGCAAGGTGCCGATGGATCTAGTAGGCCGCAAGGACCGTGCATCATATTTCGCGAAATAGTATTAAAGAGGAGTGGATGGGCTGACTCATCTGGTATTTCTGCTGAAATTATGTTGTCGATTTCATCCACATTGATTTTATCATTGGAGAATAAAATCAACAAAATGTGGGCATGTGGTAAACCACGTTTTGAAATTCAATTGTGTATACACATCCAACAACTTCACCAAATATCTGACCCTTTTTGACATCTTGTAAGAGCGATTTTAGCTTCATATTGAAGACACGACCACAGAGATCAGGTCGGTCATTTGCCGTTCGGTTATAAAGCAGCTGTTCCTTAATTTCAGGCCAATTGAGATTGCATGTAAAAGTTATGAACAGGTCAGGTTTACCAAATTTGGGTACAATACTCATGGCATCTTGGTATAACTGTGTCATATGGCGTGGACCGCCAATAAATGAAGAGGGCAGAATGATTTTTTCGTCTACAGCACTCATATCGCCATACCCGGCTTTTACTGCGTCTTGCAAATTGTTGTACAACTCACAACGAAGACTCTTTTGATTGTGACGAAGATAATTGAGTCTTTCTTGCTCCATTTTTACATACATATTGACTACATGTTGACGGAATAATGGACCAAAAAGGTGTAAATGACAGACATCAGTAGTAGGAGTGAGAGCACGATACATCAGATGAAGTCGATAAAACTGCATAATCGTAATGGATTTTGATCCCGTTATGTCTTTGGATGGGATGTTTCATCCAGAAGTTCCCTTAGGAAACATCAACACATAGTGCATTGGATCATAGTGTTGATTGATTTCGTTGATGGTTTGATACTGATTGCCATTTTGATCAGTATTTTTGAATCTAATAACTACATCACGGTGTGAAGGCTTAGTGGAATCTGAAGTAGTGGTTGAGCCAAAAATCAAAACACCAATCTCAGTATTAGAGGTGGGTCTATTGTATCGTCTGGAATCAGGTGTACCCTCTGACTGGAATACCATACTTAAATCAGCCATGCCTCCAGGAGTATCTCTGTCAATTTGAGTCATTGTCTTAAAGACCCTTACAAAAGGGTTGATTTGATGCATTAAATTTTGAAGCTTTTCTAACGTTTCAATTAAGAGATGCTTAGCAATAGAATGTCTGTTTTGAAGCTCATTAGATGCATCATAAACATAAATTTGAGCAAAATTGGGCATCTGTCCATCTCCAGGAGTCAAAGAAGTGCCCACACGGTGATACATGCTGCCATGAATACGAAATGCATATGCCCCGTTTTGTCTGTTTCGAACTGAGGCGTCTAACTTAACATCAAGAGAAGTGAGCGAAAGAGCATTGTTGTATGCTCGAAGATTTTTTTGGAATTCAGCAGACTCAACGTTGGATCCTTTCAACATATCTCCAATTATAGTCGGTGTAGCAGGAATTGATTGCAAAACGTATTGTCCTTTTCCACAGCAAAGTTGAAACGTAGGCAATGATTTTGACACGCTATTTCTTTCATCGATCCACAGCAAAGCCTTACAATGTGTGCATTCCACTTTCATTTTACCCAAATGATGGCGAACTACAGTCATCCCCCGATTTAGGGAACGATTTTGATTTAGGGAACGGTCTTGAGGGAACCGATGTTCGGTTACCGCCTAACGTGCCTTATAATTGCTTTAAGGAATAGGGAACGGTTCTGTGGCAACCCGTTCCTTATTTAATTTCATATGCCGCTAGTGAGAGCCAATTATATTTCAGAATTGCTTTATAAATTATTTCCGCTACTCTGTTTTAGACGGTCTCAATACAATAAGAATGATAAATTATTTCATATTCCATCATCCGCCCATCAAAACATGATTATCTGTGATATTATGTTGGCTATTGCGTCAAAAATACAAAGTTAATTTGAAGTCATTATATTGTTGTGTTGACGACCATGCAATTGACTTTTCATACGTGAAGTCGCGTACATTGCATAGTTTCTTTGTAGTGAATGCTTCATATCAACCACTTCAAACATCCCTGTCATCGGAGTGATATTGAAGTAAACATCCCTGACCTGTTTCCAAAAAAAGTTAAGAGATTGAGTATTCAAACACAGAATTATCTACTTGGAAATTGAGATGTACGCAAAATACGACTGCTAATTAGTATTTCGTATAGCACAACTATGCAATTTGTATGAGACATATCAGATCCTATACAATAATCTAAGCTTTACATAAACAGTGTCGATGTATACAGCTTTTATTGATGAAGGGTTTTTCTCAACACGTGTTCTTGAACTCCGCGATTCACTGTAACACAACCATGACTACTCAGTCAATGAATCTGAAGTGTTTCCAATTGAACAATGGCAGCTGTCATTTATCCCTTGAAGCAGCAACATCCCTTATTATTGATTCAGATTTTCAATGTTAGCATTATTTTTCGGACAAGGTAATCCATGATCAGAATATAAATACTTCTCAAAAAAACTGACTAGAATGAACTCAGTAACAGTTTTATTACCACCAATCACTTTTCATACCTAAATCGTAAGCATTCAATTGATTGATCCACAAAAGCAATTGTGCTGAACACATAGACTAATAATAAGTTTTGTAGTCAATATAAATCACTCTTTTTTCAAATGGATACTACTTTACAACACTCCCGCAAAAGATTAAGACTTTCTGATAAAGCAGCCATCAAGCAAGAGCTTTTCAATAACAGCAACTGGTCTTATTCTAAACTAGGTGCTTGGGCAAAAGAAGAATTCGATTTGGAAAAACCTCTCTCCAAGGGTGTTATTAGCAGAATTGTTCAAGACGATAGTCTTCTTTCTATGAGCGAAACAGATCTCCAGAAGAAGAGCAAGAAGACCACCAATCTCGTAGCTTTAGAAGAATAAGTCGAAAAGTTCGTCCTCGATATGCAAGCCAAGCAATTACCAGTTAGCGGATACTTGATTTCAAGCATGGCCTTACGATTTGTCAAGGATATGCAAATAGAAGACGAATTCAATGCATCCAAAGGCTGGTTTGATCGCTTTATCAGTAGAAAGTCCTTGCGATCATTCAACTTGCATGGTGAAGCTGCCTCCATTGACATTAACATTGACAGCATTTAGCGCCGCTTGCAGGAGCTAAGAGACATCATCGCTGAGTATGAGCTTAGAGATGTGTTCAATTTGGATGAAACTGGATTGTTCTACAACCAAATTGTCAAGAGAACCTATGCCAAAGAGCGCATTTCCGGCACCAAGATCACAAAGGAGCGAATCACTATGGTTCTGATGTGCAATGCCGATGGATCTTTCAAGTTCGATCCAGTGTTCATTGGTAAAGCTGAAAAGCCTAGATGTTTTAAAAAAAAGACAGGTACGCATAGCTCACTTATAACTCTGTTTGAGACTAACATTTCTATTCAAAGGTTTCGACCATGGTTCCATCTACTACCATAACTCAAAGGCCTGGATGACCAAGCATGTATTCAACAAGATGATGAGACTCATTGACCGAAGAATGGGTGTGATGGACCGAAAGATTCTTCTTCTCTTGGACAATGCCAGCAGCCATTCAAAAGACCTAGCATTAAAGAATGTAAGATTAGAACACTTGCCAGCTAACACCACAAGCCATGTGCAACCACTAGACGCTGGTATCATCGCCAACTTTAAAAGCAATTATAAGTAAGTTATATTTAATGATCTGAATATTACTGTTTTCTAAACACTGAATTAGAAAAAAACAAGCCATTCTCTGCGGTTGTAGATACATGAGAAACAGAGAAGCAACCGACGACATGTACAAAGTGAATCAGTTAGACGCAATGCACTTTTGTAAAGCAGCATGGAATTTTGTCACCCCGCAAACCATCACCAACTGCTTTCAGCATACCACCTTGATGAAAGGCAAAACTGTGTCCGCTGCATTCAACGAAGACCAAGAAGCTGAAGTTGATTCAACATTAGAAAGCATACGACAGACTGTGAATGCCGAATCCGAGGGAATGATGGAGGAGATCGAAGCCGCTGTATATGACTTGGCTGTGGATGAAGAAAGCATCCAAGTGCGCGAGGATCTGACTTTGAACGAAGATGAGGATTTCAGCATTTTGGAAGAAACGAATGAAGACAATGAAGTAGAAGATGAAAATAAGACAATTATTGACGAACTTCTTCTTAGGTTGAAAATGACCATTGCCGACATTATCCCAAGAACCGAAGTTCAAGAGTGCTTCTTGATAGATGCAATTCAGATGATGAAGCAAGTCGAGTCTGAAAAAATTGCTCAGAAAACCACTTAGTCAAAAGTAGTTGATTACTTTCTTCCTTCTTTTTCCTATAATTAAATAAACATTTGCACTTTAAGCATAATTAAAGTATTCTTGACATATTAAACTAATTTGATTGGTGCGGAGCTATTATAACTGGGATTAAAAGTTGCACTGCGGAGCTTTATTTTCAATAGGGAACGATATAGATTTAGGGAACGGTGTTGAGGGAACCGAAACCGTTCCCTAAATCGGGGGATGACTGTATCTCAGATGTAATGTTTGGATTTCTGCCTACCAAGTGAGCAGTCATGGAGCGATTTCTCACATTAAAAGTGACAGGGCAGTCATCAACACCGTGATTGCTGTTACAGCCGTTGCAAGGAACAGGTTGCTCAACTTGTTCCGTTTGAATGTTGAAGCTATCTGATTCAAGAGTCTCAACAGGTTGAATGAGCTCAGAAGGCTCAACAGACTGAATAACTTCGAAAGTCTCAGAAGGCTCAGTATTAGACATTACTCGTAGACGACATCGCTTGCTTGTTCGACGACTATGACCTTCTTCATTACAACTGGCACAATATACTCGTTTTACTTGGTTGCTATTACTCATAGTGGCTGATTGGAAGGTTAAATGATACAGAAAAAGATATTAGCTTGAAAGTAAGGTTGATTTGCGTTCCTATCCTTACAATCAAATTAAATTGGACGTAAAAGAGAAGGGGGTATTAATAATTTAAGAGAAACAAGCCTGTTTCAAATGAAACCGCCGTTGCGGTGATAAAATTTTGACCTTCGCTGCGCTATGGTATATTTTATCGACCTTCACTAAGGTTTGCCCGCTTCGCTGTTGAAACCGGCTTGCACTTCGCAGTGGGCTGTTTTGGCTAATCCGAATAGCATGGCAATGTGGGGGCCCCACCCAAATTTTTTTTGGACCTTCGCGACGGTATAAAATAGCCCCTACGCTACGCTTCGTGTATTTTAAACCTTTGCTTTGGTGAAAAAAACACGGGTCCCGGGGCAGCTTTAAAGATTTAACCTAATACGACAGTGTTGACTTTAAGATGATATACATGAGATTGAGTTGATAAGATATATTTTTATTGAGAGAAAGGAAGATGATTAACAGTTAAAGACCTCTTTGTAAACAATGTTGTTTGTGGCATTTGTGAGGCGTCTTCTATATTGATGATCTATCATTACTTTGATAGGGTCGGGACTTCTAATACGGGACATAGCCACATAGAGTTGTCCATGAGAGAAGACGGGGGAAGGCAGATATAAACAACGAAATCTAGAGTTTGACCTTGTGATTTGTTGATTGTCATTGCAAATGCTAATCTAACAGGGAATTGAAGACGTTGAAAGTGAATGCCGATTTGCTCAGGCTGAGATTCGATGATAATTCTTGGAATTGCAACTATTTCTCCTGCTTTACTTCCAGTGGCTATCTCGGCTTGTATGACCTTTGAGTTAACTGCTAAGACAATCAACTTTGTACCGTTTATCGATCCTTTGGAAGGGTTAAGGTATTTAAGGAGCATTATAGGACATCCTATTTTCAACTTCAAACAATGAGGTGGTAGACTGCCAGACTCAATTTTGTTCAGCAATTCAACAGGATACCGAATCATACACTATGAATAAAATTTCAGTGAATTTTCAGTGTACACCGTGAAAAAGCAGTGAAAATGCAGTGAAAAGATCTGACTTTTAAAAAAGGATCAGAGAAAAAGGACTTAGAGAATTTTCAGCAAGATTTTGAAGTACTTAGAAAAAATCTGCAAAAAAAAAATAAGCTCAAACACATATTCGCATAAAATCTTTTTTTCTCATATCTTTATTGTACAGTTAATCATATTATGTTGAACCCAAAATCAAACGAAAAGTCATATTGCTCTATGGGACAAACAGTTCTGGTCATTTCAGGCCAAAAGAAATGTATTCTTTGATTGAGAGGTGTTCTTAACCAAGAAGATTCGAGCATTGCAACCGGTACTAGAAGGTTTTCCAGTGGTACCACTTCTAGCCAGGCGTTGCTTGAGCACGGGTGGTTGTTGGCGACATTACTTCCATTGCAAAAAGGTATGCCTGCTTCGGAGACTTGTAGTTTTTGATAGACATGAATCAACGCGAAACGTTTTTGTTCAGGTATGTCTGACTTGAACATAAGCAGTATATTGTCATTTGCTGGTTTTAATCGGTTTCTTGGCTGAACTAAGAGAGAGCGAGAAAGATGTTTTTTTCTGGTATCGCTTCTAATACTACATTCAAAATTTCTTGTTGTTGCCTTTTCGATCGACTTTGCAAGCATTATGTTGTTGTCTAAATCGTACGCGGCAATACCAACCAAGTCTGATAGGAGGCATCTTAAATATTATTACTCTAAATCAGTTAGCTGTAAAGGTTTGTTAAAGTACTTATCAACGTCTTTGATTACTACCATATTTTTGTTGTAGTCAATCTTGTCTCTTTTTGCATAGCTAAGATATGCCTGACTGACAATTTTATTTTCCGCATCTTTGTAAACGTCTAATTTGGCATTTACTGAGTGTTTTAGCATTTGTATTCTTCTTTTTAATGTCTTGCAATTTATTTGCTGCAATTTCATAGCCTTCAAGAGTTCAATCAAATGGGAAAGGTAATGTTGGTTTACCGTGAAAGACTCGGGCTTCAAGTGATCCAAAAGAAAGGCATGCCGTTGGTCTATCAAATTGTCTAAATCAGCTATCTCTTCTTCATCAATATCACGCTAGGTTGCTATCCCACATATCCTTGAGATTTGGCACAATGTATTGATTATTCTCTTGGTTGTTTCGGCCGGAAGAAGGTGAAGGACTTCTTTCGTAGCAAGACGTATCCACTTTGCCATCAACAATGTAAGAGGAATGCCATGCCTGTTTCAGTAGAGAAAGATGCAACTGATGAAGAGAGTGGCGAAAGCGATGAAAGTGATGAGAGCACTGATGAAGCTGAAGATGAGGAACAGGCCGGCCCATCCAAGAGTCAAAATGTAATGCATCTTGAAATTCGATATGTATAAAATACTATCTAAACTACAATCTTTTATTGTTAGGATGATCCCTCTTCTTCAAGCAATTTTAAGCGAGGCAGAAAGAGACACTGTAAGTAAAATAGACTTATCTTTCTTGACGTTTTCCTAATATACAACAGAATTTGAGATTGTTTTCATTAGTGTCTCTAACGCTATATCTCAAAATCTCACATTTTGCTTTTGCCATTTTATCTTTTTCTGTGAATAAAAATGGTTTTACTGAAAGCTACATTATGAACTGATACATCAGTTCGGATATATATAGCATGCAATGGAAGCTAAAGCATAAGCGTACAATATGAGCATATTATGATCCAATAATAATAACAGGATATGAGCCAATAATAAGAACCCAAGCTAGCCCAACGCTTGCTTTTCTTTTTCAGTGAAAACCGTGAATTGTGGTGAAAAGAACAATGAATTTTCAGTGAAAAATTTCAGTGAAAACCGTTAATGCACCGTTAAATTTCAGTGAAAAATTTCAGTGAAAACCGTGAAAAAACGCTGTAGTCACTGAATTTTTTTTCCGTGAATGTTAACGGAGTTTTCACGGAAAATTCACTGAAATTTTATTCATAGTGATATCAACTTCTGCTGCCTTACAAAGGAAATCCCTGCTTAAAAGTGTGTGTATCTCACCTTCGAACTGGTTCAAGAGACTGTCGTTGATTTTGTTGACATCTTAGTTTAAAGAGGTGAGAATTGCTCGACTGGTCATAAATTTATGCCTGTGTTGCATGAATGCTGCACCATGAAACTGATGAAAAACTATGTCAGCCAATCTGAGAGCGTTGTTGTCAGGTGAAACCATGAAACTGATGAAAAACTATGTCAGCCAATCTGAGAGCGTTGTTGTCAGGTGAAACCATGAAACTGATGAAAAACTATGTCAGCCAATCTGAGAGCGTTGTTGTCAGGTGAAACCATGCTTTCATCTAACTGAATGGCACCTTCAGGATTCAATGATGGAATTGAACCATCACCGATAGTCAGCAAGTAGTCTGAAAAGTTGTTTAGCATTTCTGCTTGTTCATGATTGCCTGATTGAAGAGTGGCTTGCACACGCATGTTAATACGCAGCTGCATTCTTGAATAATGTTTCCAGAGGAAGGATCTATTGATGCATTGAGCTACAATATCCGCTCTAGAAGCTTTAGGTACGACCGGAAGAACTTGTCTAAAGTCACCACCAAAAACAACCACTCGGCCACCAAAGGGAATATCTTCAAAAGCAGGATTGATTTGTTTACAGACACCTTTGAATGACCTGTCAACTGCTTCCAATACATCTCTACTAATCATAGATGCTTCATCCCATAAAATGAGCTTGGCAGATCTAATCAATTGAGCAGTGGGCGAAGCAGGACTAAACGAACACATCGTATGTATGTCGCATTTCAAAAGGATCTTAAAGAGCGAGTGTGCTGTTTTACCATCTTTTAAAAGAAGAGCAGCTGTTCCGCTTACGGCAACTGAAAGTGCAATATCATGGTTTCTTCTTGTAGCATCAAGTAAGGCGTTAAACAGATACGTTTTGCCTATAACACCTGGCCCGTCAAGAAAAATGACCTTTGGCTCAACAGTATGCTGACCTTCTACCATACTCATGACATGATTGAAAACTGCTTGCTGGTCTTGGTTAAATGTGAACTGTTGTTCTGGTTCTAAAGATGCTAACGCATTTAAAGCTAAATGCTCTCTAAAAATGAGAGGCTTCAGCATTTGATCTTCTGTACGAAGTCCGCTGTAAGTACCTCTAGGGTCAGTAGAAGACAAAGTAAATCCCGAGTAGTTATTCAAGGAAAAATCATAGTCTTGCAATTGCTCTTCAATATCATGCAATGCAAAGTCATAGATTTGTTGGTCCATTTGGACATCTAGATCAGGCAGTAGTAGACGCTTTTTATGAAGAAAGTCTTCAGAGAGATTGTTAGAGAACTTATCCCAAAGCTGAAATGGATCAGAAGGATTGTTGAATACCAAAATGATGGCAAACAAATTCCGTAATGATGCAGCATTTTTGCAGTGAGAAGCTTTTTCAAGGCAGGTAATCCACTCAGTATCATCGTTCAAAAGATTGAGAGCATATGCAGCCTCACGAAAACTGGGATAGCAAATGCCATTGACAGTCCTACGATGGTCAAAGCTAGTTGCACCCTTGACATGGTAAAGAAGCATGCGCAAACAATACTTCTTGCTTTCCTTAGGTGAGATGGCATAGATTCTACCGATGGTACCGCCTTGTCCTCGCTCTTTTATCTTCCAGTAGTTCTTCTCCTTTTCTCTGACCCATACAAAGTGTTCAGGGAACTAGATATATAAGATCTGACGGGCAGACTCATATTCTCTGTTGGCTTCGAACCAACCTGTCAGAGTAGTATTCTTTAAATAGCGCTCAATGACATTGTCCAATTGATCTTCACCATCAAAGTAGACAGGTTGCTGATCAGGAAGATGTACAGACAACCTTTGGTGGGGGGGGGGAAACTCATTGTGCAAAGGAAAAGAGAATACAGTCATCCCCCGATTTAGGGAACAGTCTTGGTTCCCTCGACACCGTTCCCTAAATCAAAATCGTTCCCTATTTCTCATAGCAATAGCAGGGATTTTTAGCGTTAAACGAACTTCGGTTCCCTCAAGACCGTTCCCTAAATCAAAATCGTTCCTTATATTTCGTTCCCTAAATCGGGGGATGACTGTAGTCTCCAACATGATTCAGCAGCTGATACATATCGAGCGTCAATGAATTTCTGAATTTCATTGTTTTTTGAGACATCAACTTGAGCTCTATCGTGCCCTTTTTATACATATTTGTACACATACTTTACAGAGACAAATGTAGCACATAAATCAACGTTGATATGCGCATTGTACTTTGTAGTTAAATAAGGGTTATGAGGCACCACCAATCGATTGTCGAGCGTGATGTTTTGTTAGTAATTTAAGAGAAAAGATAATAGAGACAGAAAGAGAGTAGAGTGAGACTGTTTTAAACTGTTTATTCTTCGAAAAGAGGTCCCGAACTAATGTCTTCTAACAACAACTATTTATGTGTTTTCAATAAAGGATCTGATGTAATCACAGATTATGGAGTTTGTACTAATTTAGTGTGCTATTGTTACTTGTAACTTTAATAGTTACCATCATTCCTTATCCCGAGAATTTATGTTACCGAATGATGTGATGCTATCTCTTGAGTCTAGTTCGTTGTGTTGAACCTTATTGACTTCAGTTGGATTCTTTTATTTCGTAAGGATTTAGATCTTTTACTTTGTTTCTGATATTATATCTTTTATGACTTATTTGGTCTTTCATGCAAACCTTATTGTCATTGTTGAGACTAAATGTGCTCAGATCACCACATCGAGTTTGACGGCTTTTTTCTCAATTGATTTACCATCATTTCTTCTACGGTACATGGGATATCCACCTTGTTCTTCTCGTTTGAAATGAGTGGTGTCATTGAATGCCTTTGAATAGCTCTTTAAACAGCTGCCGTTTTTCATGCAAGGTGCATTGGGATCAAGAAGGCCGCAAGGTCCATGCATCAAGTTCTTGGTGACTGTTTCGTACAAAGAAGGATACGCTTGCTTATCAGAAATTTCTGCAGATATATCATTGTCGATATCCTCTTCTCTCAGTTTGTCAGTTGCATCAAGAATCAGTAAGATGTGGGCATGAGGGAGGCCTCTTTTCTGGAATTCAATTACATGCATATGAGCAATGACTTTTCCCAAAACTCCTTTGACTGTTAAATCATGCATGAGTGATATCAATTTGAGATGGAAAACCCTGCTACACAAATCAGGTCTATCGTTACTGGTTTGGATGTATTGCAACTCGTTTGTAATTTCAGGCCAGCTGGAGTTACAGGTGAATGTAACAAATAGATCAGGTTTACCAAATCTACGAACTATACTCATAGAGTTTTGATAGGGCTGTATCATGTGTCGTGGACTGCCAATGAATGAGGATGGCAAAATGACTTTCTTGCCTACAGATTCCATGTCTCCATCATCAACTTCAGCGGCATTTCTCAAATTGTTGTAGAGCTCATATCTCAGGGATATTTGGTTGTGTCTCAGATAGTTCAATCGCTCTTGTTCCATCTTTGCGTACATATCCACAACATACTGATGAAACAGATGCTTAAACAGATGAAGCTGACTTGGAGAAACTTGTCTGATCATGGGATTATATCTGTAAAATTGCATGATGGTAACCTTTTTCAGACCATTGGCTGTACGCATGTTTATGTTCCAGCCTGGTTGCCTTCTTGGAAACATAAGAACATAGTGCATTGGATCGTAATGCTGGTTGATCTTATTGATTGATTGCAACCCGTTTTCTGTTGATCCATTGTTCTTCGAACGAATGACTACGTCTCTGTGAGTTGGCTTGTTCACATTTCTATGGTCTTCACTATTAATGATGAGAACACCAATCTCAGTGTTGTGGGTCGGCGAGTTGTAGCGACGGAGATCAGGAGTCCCTTCAGATCTAAAGATCATGCTGACCTCAGCTAAACCACCTGGTAATTCATTCTCTAAGTCTGCCATAGTCTTAAAGTCTCTTGCATATGGATTGACAGAACGCATCAGACTTTGAGGTTGATGCAAAGTTTCAGAAGCAAGCAAATGCATTCTGTGCAACCTGTTTCGAAGCTCATTGGATGCATCATAAACATATATTTGGGCGAAGCTAGGCGCATCTCCATCTTCTGGAGGCAATGATGTTCCGATTCTATGATAGACATTACCATGAATGCTGAAAGCGTAACCACCCATTCTATCATTATTAACAGCATGATTTAGCTTAACACCAAGGGAAGTGAAAGACAGAACGTTGTTGTAAGCTCTGATGTTACTTTGAAATTCTTTGGAGATTGGATCGGTGTTAGTGAGAAGTCCAGTCAACAAAGGAGGCAAAAGCTCAAAATCTTTCATAATGTATCTTCCCTTGCCACAACACAATTGAAACAATGGCTCCGATTTGGAGGCAGTGGCTCTCTCATCCAGCCACAACATAGCATGGCAGAAGCTGCATTCAACTCTCATTCTACCAAAATCATGTCTTTTGAGTTGAGAAAGTTTGCTTTGATCATGAGCATCTTTATAAGTGTTCATCTCAGGGTTGTTCTTGTAGAAGAGAACGGGACAATCGGTAGTACAATGATCCTCAGATAGGCATTCATTGCAATTACCGATAAGATTGACATTCTCAGATTCATCCATAGAGGAGCTGTCATTGACTTGATCAGCTAATATATTGCTTTCGACTTGATTGACAGGTGTAATGTCATCAGTTGATTCAGCAGTTGAGCTAATTCGAGAATAGAATCTACAGAGTCTACTTGTGCTTCGACTGTAACCTTCTTCATTGCAAAAGCTACAAACAACTGGAGTGCTTGTACGTTGATTGCGTGTAATTCTGGCTCTTTTTCTAGCCTGCTCAGTTTCAGGTGTGTAATTAATGAACATGTTCTAAACCCAAAACCATAAGAAATCAAGGCGCGTTATCTTTTTGTTTTATTCATAAGTTACATTTTCTAGGCAAGAGTGTAAAATTAGGAGAGAGAAAGCAGTAAAAAAATTCGTTCCTGTAATCAAAATATCCTCTCAGTAACTTAGGGCCAAATAAAAAAAATTAAAAAAAGTCACACTTTCCTATTTGGGGATTTACGATTTTTTCGACCGTTATCTTTTTAATATAACTAGCCGACCTACTCGCTACGCTCGCTTTACGGCCGTCGTCGCCTCACGGTTCGGACCATGGCTTCCGACCACCACCACCACCATCCACACCACCCACGCCCACCACACCGCCCACTTACTCATCCAACCAAAGCAACAAAATATTTAGTCAATAAGAATTGCTGTTTTATTTGAAAAGAGATGAATATGATATGTATGAAACAGGCTTTTGATAAATTACGAAACAATTAAGTGCGTAACACTTCTTTGAACACAATATTTTTGGTGTAACGATGCTGAAAGTCCTCTATTTTTGAGATACTTTGATCTATAAGCAGTTTCAATGAAGCAGGAGACTTGACTCGAGATAGAGCAACATACAAATGGCCGTGACCGAATACATGATCAGGTAGATAGAGGCCTGCATTTTCGAGTGTTTGACCTTGTGCTTTGTTTATAGTAAATGCAAATGCAAGTTTAACAGGAAATTGTGTTCTTCTAAATTCAATGGAGGTTTGGTGTGCAACGGAAGTATAGTTGATATGAATCCGAGGAATCAACACGATTTTACCAACATGGGATCCAGTAACTATAGTAGCTTCAATGATGTTGGTTTTAAGAGACCTAATAATAAGTCTCGTACCATTGCAAAGGCCATTTGCAGCGTCTATGCTTCTCAGTAACATTATAGGGCAACCTGCTTTCAATTTAAGCTGATGAAGTGAAAGGAACCCATTGTTGATTGAGTTGAGCAGCTCGGTAGGATACGCAATACGCTTTTTAGGATTGCAAACTTGATCACTGCTTAAGTAGACTGTCTCTCTACCTCTTATACAGCTAAGCATCCTTTGGTTAATGATTTCTACATCAACATTCTTTGGTGTCAAAATAGCTCTACTAACAAAATAATTTGAGTTAGGGTTAAGAGCTTCATCTGTTCGATTTGGATAGATGGTAGCAATGAGATTTAAGAGATTTGATCCAGGTATGTGAATAGAATCAGGTATTCTGATGTAATCGCTAGGTATGTTGTTGCTCAATGTCAATGTAGGTACTTTGCCTTCTCCAATATTCAACAGAAATTCAGAAAATTGTTGTAGTTCTTGAGCCGATTCAGGCTTATTGCTTTGCAAAGCCTGCTGTACTCGCATGTTTACACGTAGTTTTAGGACAGTAACCTTGGACCATAAGAAGGATCGGTTGAGACATTCACTTACAATAGTAGATCTACTTGCCTTGGGGATGACAGGTAAAACCTGACGGAAATCACCTCCAAAAACAATCAACTTGCCACCAAAAGGAACGGTTTGAAGAACGTGGTTTTCATCTTTCATCATGTCTTTAAAAGTTCTATCAACAGCTTCAAATATTGTTCTACTTGTCATGGATGCTTCATCCCAAATGATCAGTTTTGCTTTTTTAAAAGATTACCAAGTTCAGATCTGGGCTTGATATTACATATTGATTCGGTATTGATATCAATTGGAATCTTAAAAGTAGAATGGGACGTTCGGCCACCTTCTAACAGTAGAGCAGCTATACCACCTGAAGCTACTGCAATGGCTATATCACCTACTCTTCTTGTTGAGTTTAATAAGCTGTTGAAGAGAAAGGTTTTACCAGAGCCACCTGGTGCGTCAATGAAGTAGAGTCTTGAGGCACTAAGATCTCTTGTAGAGTCATTGACTATTTCAGAGCGTATGGTGTTATATGCTATTTTTGATCGTCGTTGAATTGAAGGCTGGACGGATCAGGTTGTGCTTCGGCAGAAAGTGAAAGCTGTATGTGTGTTCGGGCCAGTAATGATAAACCGTCGCCATTCGAATCCACCAATCTCGTGTCTTCTTGAGGAAATACGGCAGCAAAACCATCCATGTCTTTCAAATCAATATTGTGGTCAGCCAAAATATCATTGATATCTAAAAGGCAATGCTCAAACATACGGTCGGTAATAGCATCAGGAGCTGGCAGAGTAGATTCAGTAGACTTTTTGTTGTTCACGATAGAGGTAGTCTTCAGTCAAGCTATCTTTGTGTTGCGTCCAGAGGTCAAATAGGTCAGTGCATTCACAAAATACAACTATGATGCAGAAGAGACGACGTAAGGCTTGTGGGCGCTGATATGTAGCTGCTTCTGTTAAAGCTGCAGACCATTCAGAGTTATCTGTCAACAATCCCATTGACCGAGCAGTAGCTTGATATGATGGATACACTTGCCCTTCAAAAGTTCTCAAATCAATAAAGCTGGTTGCCCCAGATATTTTGTACAACAAAAGACGAAGGTGATATTTTTCAACATCATGAGGAGATACAGAGTAAATCCTGCCAACAATTTTTCCCGATCCACCATTTCGTGGTTTCCAAACTCGAGGACTTAGTTCCTTGTGAAAAGTATAGTATTCGCAGAAGTCAGGATACAAAATGGTTTTAGACAGATTGTCACCAAGTGAATGAGCTTCTCGATTATACTTCAGCCATGCTGTCAAGGTTGTTTCTTTTGGATCCCTTGATATAACAGATTCAGGAGTATCTCCAGCTTCAAAGTATATATGTTGTTCATTTTCCAAGTGAATTGCTAAACGTTGATGGGAAGGAGATTCACCATGCATTGGGAAAGAAAACAATCGCCAACATGCTTCAGAGGCAGACACATATCTGGCATCCAAGAGGGATTTGATTTCATCCCGATTCTCGTCAAGGCCACCATCAATATTGACTTGAGCTCTGTCATGACCTTTATAAACATACTTATAAATGTATTTGACGGAGTTAACAGAGCTGCATATTTCAACATTGATATGCGCATTGTATTTAGCACATAAAAAAAGGTTATAGGGCACTACCCAACGATTATCAACAGTGACAGTACCATGATTACGCATAACAATACGGGTATTACGACGACGATAGATAGGATAACCACCTTCAGCTGAGTCAACAGTAGTAGTTACATCCTGGAAGTCCCGAGGAAACCATTTGGTACAACGACCATTTTTCATGCATACTGCAGAGGGATTGAGCAAGCCGCATGGATTATGGATCATTGCTGTAGTAACTGTTTCAAAAGCAAGTGAATGAACTTGAGGATCAGGGATTTCGGCTGAAACAATTCTGTCAAAGTCATCAGTTGTTCGAGGCTTATCTTGTTCTTGAAGGATAAAGAGCATTTGAGCGTGGGGTAAACCACGCTTTTGAAACTCAATAGAATATACATAAGCAATCACTTTTCCAAAAATATTCTTTTTCAAGATGTCATTCGATAACTCTTTAAGTTTCATGTTGAATACTCGGGCACAAAGATCTGGTCTTTCACTCGCAGTTTGGTTAATCAACAACTCCTGTTTTATCTCAGGCCAAGCAGGATTGCATGTAAAGGTAATAAAAGATCGGGCTTGCCAAATCTTCTAACCAAACTAATTGCATCTTGGTATAGTTGAGCTAAAAGCGAGGGCCACCAATAAAAGTGGATGGAAGAATTACTCGCCTACCAATGGAGCTCATGTCACTGTCATTCATCCGAATTGCATCAGTGAGGCCTTTGTACATTTCAGTTCTTAATGAGCTTTGATTGAAGCTTATATAATTTAGGCGTTGTTGCTCCATTTTGGCATACCATATCAATCCACATATTGATGGAAAAGTTTACCAAATGAGTGGATACCAACTTGATGATTGAGTGGCAATTCACAATCAACCAACCGTCTAATCATGAGCATTGAGCTGTAAAAATTCATAATTAGTAATTTTTTTTCTTGGATTTTTTAAAACGGCTTGACCGTAAGGTGCATTAGTCAGCATTGTTGATTCTTAAATCATTAATGTCTGAAATGACAGGGAGAGTTTCACAACACCATTCAGGAGCACCTTGAGGAAACATGAGAACATATTGCAAAGGATCGTAGAATTGGTTTGTTTCCTGGAATATGACTCAATGCATTGTCATCACCTTTTAATCGAATGACGATATCACGATTAGTAGGCTCAGCTTGAGGACGACCATCACCATCTCCACCAACGATCAAAACGCCAATTTCAGCAGCAGTAAGGGCATTATAGCGTCTTAAATCAGGTGAGTTTCCAGCTCTAAAAATCATTCTGATGTCCCGATTGATAGCATCAGAGTTTGATTGACGGCTATCAGCATCAATGTCAGCCATTGTCTTAAAATATTCAACAAAAGGATTGATGTCGTGCATCATTTCTTACAGAGCAAGCATGGTTGAAGAGTTTATCTCAGAGTTAGCTCCGACATTCATTCTATTTTGAAGCTCATTCTCAGAGTCAAAGAAATAGATCTGGGCAAATTGAGGACGTTGTTGTTGCCCATCATTGTTATTGCCTGGTGTAAGACTGTTGCTATTAAGATGGTAAACACTACCATAAATTCTGAAGGTGTATGCTCCTAATCTTGAATTTGCAAGACTATGATCCAAATTCGCATTCATAGAGGTGAAGTTTAAAGCAGAGTTGTATGCTCTTATGTTTCGCTTAAACTCTCTACTTCTTTCATCATCACCACGCAAAAGATTAGCAAGAACTTTAGGTAGAGGATCCAAAGACTTGCGAACACTTTTTCCATCACTGCAACACATTTGAAAGCGAGGATTTCTCAGGCTACTTCTTCCTTTCTTTTCTTTCATCCACATTAATGCACCGCAATGACAGCACTCGACGTCCATGGATCCCACATCCAAACGCTCTACCTCAATAGCCTGTACTACAGGTGCTATTGTAGCTACGACAGGTTCAACTCGGCTACCGCAATTCCAATGAGAACGTCTCGAGTGTCCAAGGCGACCAAACGACTGACATTTTGGTTGCTCCAAAATGAATTCTTCAGCTTGCTCAACGGACTGCGTTTGTTGTTCTTGTTGAGTTGCTTCTGTTCGATTTCTTTCGATTCTTTCCAAACAGTTCCAGTGACTACGGCTTAAATGCCCTTCGCGATTACAATAGGGACAGATTCTAGTCATGTGTGTCCTAAAAAGAAAGTCAGTTTTTTGCCTTTTTATAGGTAAAAGTTCTACCAACATTGGATTTATTTAGTAAGAGAAAAGAGAGGTAACTTTATTTTAGTGAACAGAAAAACAGGTACAGTAATATTTTAACTATTTTGTGACCGTAAAATAACTTTCTTGAAGCACAGGGACAGCAAAATAACTCTGTGTGACAATGCACGATTTTAATTATTTAGATTAGAAGAAGAGTGCCTTCACCTTCTGAACTGCTTCCTTCTTTAAAATCATTATTTTTGTCGTTTGATCCTTTATAATGCTCAAAGTCATCAAGAACACTATTTGATACGCTTGCTTGGAAACAGACATCAAGCATACTTAAGACTGTATAACTAGGCCATGCTTCTGATCCTCCTGGAGTACAACTTTACTACAAGACAGGCATGAAAGACAAATTTGGTTTGACTTTGTATAGATGTGTACGAGGTACAAACTCATTAGAAGGCGGGTTCATCAAAACTTGTTTCGCGAGTTTGGTTCCTTCGGAGCAGGCCCAGAGCTAGCCAATGCAATGCTGACATAATATAGGCTTAGGCACAACATAGATATAGGCACTGTAAACAGATGCAGTAGCCAACATAATGGTCATTACGGTCCTTGGCTGGTTCAACACATAGATCTTCTGCGAGAAAAGCTTGAACTGAATAGAGCAAATAGCCATATATGTGTTGAAATCAATGTACTAAAGTACAAAGGTTCTCAGGAAATTTACGATATGCGTCCTTTACTTGAGGAAGAGATGGCAAAACTCGGTATAGTAGAAGCAGAGCAAATTTTGGATGAAATAGAAGTTGATGTCACAATACGAAAGCTTTCTGAGACTGTTTATATGGAAGCTGGCTTCACGCATCGTTCAAGAAACAGTAGATATGACTACGTGTCCATGTCACAAAACACTAAATTTGCTGTCGTTGCTTTACACACTTTGGATAAAGTTTTTCTTTTCTCTCGTCTTTTGGAGCAGTGCTTTCTTGGTGATGCTATACCAAGTTTTGAACGCTTTGCGTTTAAATGAAATTAGCAAGCAGATGGTCAAAAAGTTTTCTACAAAACTGCCGAACTGATAGAAAAATACTACAACCATTGGAAGGATCAAGAGGCAGCCAAAAAAACTCGTCAAATCCATCATGCAACATTGGATAATATCATGGAAGAGTTTAGAGCTAGAATAGTGCTCCGTCAAGTGGAAAGTGCAGCAAACCCTAGTATTCCTGATTTCAGCCTAAACACAAGCCTTGAAGAGGTGCAAATCCTTCCTCAGTCTACTCTCGTTAGCAGATTGTACCTTATCGCTTCCCTTTGTAAGCACAAAATGTACCTATTTCTTTTAGAATGCCTATCCTTGTCTTTGTTCCTGATGTAACTGCTCCTTTGAGCATTGCGCCTATTTTGCCTAATTCTTCTAGTTTAATCTCTCATGTGCATCCTACAATCTCGCTTAGTGATGTAGTCAGAATAAATAGAAGACAAACATGCAAAGGATGCGGGGCAAACACATGTGAAGGATGAAACAATAGAAGGCTATGTGCTGCCCCAAAGTGTTTCCAATGCTTTAGAAGTGAATGCACAGGGCTTTTGACACCAGTAAATGTAATGCCATATGAATTATAGAATAAAACATTACTTGATCAACTAAACATATTTTATTTTCGAAATTTGGCGAAGCCAAATATCAAAATCACTATATTTGGAAAGTGCATTTTGTATCCCCACAGACATGCCATACGAGTCATTTTTTTCGCACTTGTCAGGTTTCAACTGATAACAATGTCAGTACTATAGGTTGACTTTATAATATAGAAGTGTTTACTTACGATATGTGAAATGACGCAAGCTTTCGAAGTTTTTGAAATAAAATGAAAATAAAGGAAAAGGGAAAACCAAACCCGCCGTGGGTTGAAGATGAAACGAGAAAATAAAATG
>JAIWNI010000208.1:0-24373 GCA_025331435.1 Choanephora cucurbitarum
AGTAGTTTTTACAACAATTAATTAGTGTTTTTAAGCAGAGATAAAAGAGGGAAATGATGGGGTTCTAACTAATCTGCCTTTTGATACTGTCTGTCAATATTTGATTATTTTCTATTTCTTATGTTTTGGATAATTCAGACCCAGTCGACTCATTCTCCTACCCAGTTGACTAGACCTACAATTCATCTACTGATGAATTTGTCGTCGATATGTTGCAGAGTTGTTTCTTGCGTAGTATCTTCGTATTTGCGAGCCATTTACAGCCCTTTTAAGCCTTATGCCCTTGTCATTGGACAAAATGTAAACGTTGTTCGTTTTCTTGGCTAGCACAGTGTATATTCTGTCCCGGTACTTGGGTTCTAGTTTGTTTCTTCGATTATGCTTTAACATCAATACTGGATCTCCTATATTGATTTCACTGACGTCTGGTGTTACTTGGTCAGATACGTTATAGTCAGGCATGAAATCTTGTTGACCATTTCGATGTTGCAGCAATGTTAGCCTCTCGAAACCTAGTTTCCTTCCATACTGTTGTAATACATCTTTATCTTCCCCTAAGGGTTCGATCCCAAAGAGCAGTTCGTAAGGGGACAGTTTCAATATGGAATGTGCCTTAGTGCGATATGCATACAATATGGATGGGAGCATGATATCCCAATCGAGCTTTCTTTCATACACGGCTTTCTTGAGTGACTTGACTATTACCCCATTGATGGATTCTACCATTCCATTTGTTTGGGGGTGATATGGAGCAGCGTACTGATGCTGTACCTTGATGTGTAGCAGGAACTCTTCCACCTCTTTCCCAGTAAAGTGCAGACCGTTATCCGAGAGAAGAAACTTAGTTGCTCCAAACACAGTGAATAACTCGTCGTACATGAATTTCACCGTGGTTTTCGAGTCGGCTGTCTTTACTGCTTTTGCTATAGGCCACCTTGAATAACATTCCACCGCTAGGATAATGTACTTGTTTTTTGAGATTGTGGTGGGGAAAGGGCCAATGTAATCAATAGCGAACCTTTCGAATAAATGATGTGTAGGGATGTTTCCTTTTAGTACCATTTTGTTCGGGACGTTGGAGAATATTTGACATGCATGGCAACTTTTTATGTATTGTCGAAGATCCTCATAGGCTGTTGGCCACCAGTATCGTTTGTACAAGCGGGCCCAGGTAGCATCCTGTCCATAGTGTCCATGCTGATCATGCATCGTTGTTATCAATTCTGCACGTTCTCTTAAACGCGGAACGAGTACTATTCGTTCATTCCGAAACAAACGATATAATTCACCTTTTTCGCCCACTCGGTAGTTTCGTGCTTTTTTCTTCAAATTCGTGTCAACTCCTTGGTCTTCAGGATTCAACAAATATGATCGTAGTTTGTTTAGTTCAGGCTCATAGATTTCCTCATGACTAGACTCGATCAAAAGGGAGTAGCACATGCTTTCAAACAGGTCTTCCTCGTCGGAAGGTGAGTTTATGGCCGGAGGGTACCTTGACATCACATCGGCCACCACGTTCTGCTTGCCTGGTAAGTGATAAACCTTAAATTGGTATTCTTGGACACACATTATCCACCTTTGCATCCTTTGGGAGACATCATTCTTTTTGAACAAGTACCGAACCGCAGTATTGTCCGTGTATAAGTCGAACTCTTTATCTAGAAGATATTTTCTCAGCTTCTTGAGAGCGTATACAACTGCAAGTAGTTCTTTCTCCACAGTGGGGTAGTTTACTTCGGCGGGTACCAATTTCCGAGACAAAAAGACCACTGGTCTTTCTTCTCCAGTCTCGTCGTCTTCCTGAGTAAGCACTGCTCCTAGTCCAATGTCTGACGCATCCGTATACAGTCGATAACGTTTTTTGGGATTCGGGTATTTCAATTCTACCGCTTTCTTGATTGACTCCTTGATCACTTTGTAAGATGACTGATGCTGGGTGTTCCACTCAAACCTAACGTTTTTCTTGAGTAACTTAGTTAGAGGCTCGATGATCTCTCCAAAGCTATGGACATGTCTCCTGTAAAACCCGGCCAATGCGATGAAAGCTCTTACGTCGCGAACATTCTTGGGAACTGGGAACTCTTCTATTTTCTTGACATTCTTCGGATTTGGCTTTATGCCCGTTGAAGACACGATAAACCCTAACGCTTCTACTTCTTTTCTTGCCCACATGCACTTGCTAGGCTTGAGTACTAGATTCACCTCGCGTATTCGTTCCAACACTTGCTTCAGATGGCCCAAATGTTCCTCAAAGTCGTTACTATGTACACACAGGTCATCCAAGTAAGTAGACATGAATCGCCCAATGAACTTTTCCATTGCTTGATATATCATGCGACAAAATGTAGCAGGACCCGACTTGATTCCGAATGGCATCACGCAGTACGAGTACAGTCCCCATGGCGTAGACATCGTAAGCTTAGGGATAGTGTCGTCGGCTACTGCAATTTGGTTAAAGCCTTTTAGCAGATCTAGGGTTGTGAACACACGTGAGCCTCGATACGACTCCAAAAGATCAGTGATATGAGGGACCGGCCATGCATCCTGGATAGTTATGGCGTTCAAATCTTGAAACTGGACACAGAGTCTTTTCTCGCCTTGTTTCTTCTTCACATACAGTACCGGGAAAGCCCAACCTGAAGATGCACCTCCGGGGGTAGGGACTATCTGGCCATTTTCTATCATTTCTTCTATTTCTTTCTTCAAATCCTCTATCTCCGAATGCGACATGAATCTATTCGGTTTCTTATATATCGGCTTATGGTCTCCGGTATCTACAGAGAACTTAAGAAGGTTCGTTTGTTTTAGGTCATGGTAATCCAATCCGAAAACATCGCGATACTCTAACAACAAGTTCAACAATGCCTTTCGATCATTCTCGTTAAGGTCTGACTCGTTGACGCTAGCTTCAATGGCCTCTCGTATTTCCACTTCTCTTGACGATACCTCATTTGAAGTCGATAAGAAACTTTCCTTTGGTGGCTTGTCGCTTGATACCCCTGACATGGAGATTGGCATTACCATAAAGGACTCATACCCTTGGGTGTCATCTTCAGTGGATGACCAACTATCAGTCTCGTATGGTTGTTCATCGCTTGAAAAATTATTTCCTGGTACAAGTTGCTTGATGTAATTCTTGTGATGGCTGTATTGCACATCCAGAGGTTCAATACCTTGATCAGTACGTATAGTCCAATGTTTAGTTTTATGGTCAGTCACGATCTCTAGCACATCTAATGCATCACTTCCTAACAACAAGTCATATGATGGATCTTTCATGACAGATACATTGTTAAGAACAAAAGGTACCCCTTGAACCTGCACCATTAGTTCTGTAATGTCTCTGAAAGCGGGGATCACTCGACCATCTGCCATGGTATGTGTAACATACGAGTTTGTCATTGATCCCAAGTCCAAACCCATTGCTTCGCAAAGTCTTTTGCTTATTATCGAACTACCGGAACCTTGATCAAGGACGGCCGGCACCTCTACTATGCCTGCGACAATAGCTCCCACTCTAGGTGCGCCTCTTTTGTTCTCATTGTCCACATGATATCGAACTTTACTAATACTTGCTGCTTGGTAGTAAGCGTCGACCTGAGGAAGTCTGGCTGCGCCCTTCCTAGGATTCTTTTGTGGGGTTCTTAATTCTTTTGATAGGCTAGACTTAAAACCTTTGACACTATTGGACATTTGCTCCATGGAGACTAAGAAGACTTTTGCTTTCTTGACATCTTTGGCGTCGATGGTGTTTCCAGGCAGCACGGCTACTTGAGATCCGACGACATGTTCTAACGGAGGTTCCCGTTGTTTATTCTGCTTGCTTGCCATTGGTAGCTGGTCTTTGGACACCATATGTGCATCCGAGCTTTCTTGCACTGGGGCCTGGTTTTCTTCTTGCCTGTGCTTATTTTCCAGCTTTCTACTTGAGTGTGAATAACCTGGAGGGGTGGTGTCATGTACTTTGTTCCTTTTGCCACTCCTAGATATTCGGTAATCCAGGTCACTCCCTGTAGGCTTTCTTTTTTCGGCGGTGTAAGCTTCCCTAGCAACGTGTTTTTGCTCAACCTCAGGTTTTTGCGAAATAACCAAAAAATTGGATCCTCCATTTTGCCCCTGGTTATTCTTTCTTGTATATTGTGAGCATTCCCAGAATGGGTGGTCACCTTCCTGCCCTTTGCACAGCTTGCAAGGACGGCAATCCTTTGCCATATGCCCCTCTCCTTGACAGTTAAAGCAGGGCCTAGAGGTTCCCACTGGGGCGGGTTTTCCTTGAGCACTCAAGAAACTCTGTTGTTGCTGAGCTTGAGTTTGGATAAGTAGTGTTAAATTTTTCATGAGGTTAGTCATCTCTTCCATAGATTCATCCTTTCTCATTGGATAGGTTTTTGACTTTTCATTATTTCTTTTTCTCAAATTTCTGGGGTGGTTATTTTTATCCGCATCAAGGCTTCTTTCTGGGGGGTTTTTAATAGCTTTAGCTGCTTTTGATTTGTTCCTAAGGACAGTACTTTCGTCCTCAGAACTTCCGCTACATTCCTCCTCATCACTATCTTCATTGGAAGAAAAGTCACTGTCTTGATCCGAGTCATCGAAGTTTTCTTCCTCCTTAGCGGCTTCCATAGCATCCTTTAGAGTCTTGGGTTTGGATCTTTTTACATCTCTTTTCAGTTCTTTTGGGGTTAATCCTGCCAAGTAGGCCTCTTTGACTTCTTCATCCGCTAGGATGGACGTAGACCCTTGTCCTTTCAGGTTCTTAACAAGGTGGTTGAATCTGTCATTATATTCTCTGACTGACTCGCCCGTCTTCTTCCTTGCATTGAGAATTTTATTGATGATGGATTTTGTGGATTGTTTTTTCTTGACACTAAATCGATCTTCGAATTCTTGTTCGAATTGAGCCCAATCATTGAACTCTTGATCGAAGAACCACTTAATAACGTTCTTGTCTTTCAAATAACCGGGAACGACTTCTAGTCTGTCTTCCGTCTTGATTCTTAATAGCTTGCATCCAACATTGAAAAAATTGATCCATTCTTTTGGATCTTGACCCTTCTTGAATTTAGGGACTTGGTAACCACTTGACATTGTTATTGTAGGGGGACCAGATGGGGGTTTTAGGTTTTCAAATTGTTTTTGATTAATTACTTCCACTGAAAACTCCCTTCTGGCAGAAGGCACCATGAATTTGTCTGTTTGAAATCTATTTACTTTTTGGCTTTTATGTGACAGCTTTAAACTTTATTTAGTGATCGGTTTTTCATACAAATAGTACTTCTGATGGACATACTTAAAGGTTTTGTGATAGTTAGTTTTTACAACAATTAATTAGTGTTTTTAAGCAGAGATAAAAGAGGGAAATGATGGGGTTCTAACTAATCTGCCTTTTGATACTGTCTGTCAATATTTGATTATTTTCTATTTCTTATGTTTTGGATAATTCAGACCCAGTCGACTCACAAGCAATGATTCTAGAGATTTCACTATCAGAAAAGACTAAATCATTACTTGGATAAAGATAGTTCTGAGACATACACACAAAGGGCTTGTCTATCATTATCACACTATTTAAACTGATCTAACATCCAACGAAACAAGTGAACAAGTATGAAACAGTTAAGCCTGATATATTCAGATACTTTCCAGGACAAAACACATATCTTGATAAAGCATAAATAGCTTCTTATCAAGATATAAACCTAGTTGAAAATATATCTCCACCTTATTCAAGGCGGAGGATGAAATCTGGCTACAGACATCTTTTTATAAAGTTGACCAGTCATCCCAGTAGGAAAACTGCTCATACAGATAAAATTGTAACGGAGTGATTGATTGAAACCGAGATAGAAATAGTATATTAACACAACATGAACGTGCAGTAGAATTAGTTCCCTCTCTTTCTTTTTAATAAAAAAATCGAGTTCCCTCTCATTGAATCTTTGAGCCTGCAAATATCACACCGCCAATACTCCTATATAACATGCCGGTGTCTTCTTATAATTTTCTTAGACAAATCATGATTAGCCTACTGTGTAATTAGGAGTACTTGACGCAAGTATTACGGTCACATATCTTGTCATTACACTTCAAGCTAAGTAAGTAGTAATAATCTATATTTATAATATGCGGCTGTAATCAACCTTGTTGATAGCAGGTGTTTTAGGGTCGTACATACGGATTCGAGATTACTGTTATGCAACATCGGTACAATATTCTTCAGCTTAAAGGATGACTATCAACAGCTATAACCTTGTGATCTTACGAACACAATCCATCGCAATAAAATCTTCAAATTTGAGATTAGTCAAAGCAGTCTTGATTTACATTCAGTGCAGTATACTACCCTATAATGCTGTTCATAGTTATGTTATTATGTGAAGTTGAAGCACAAAATGAATGTTACATTCAGAATAGACGGGTGGCTTATCGAAGGATATCAGCATATGATATATACCTCTTGACAACATCGCAAATCATACAAGATGATCACTTGACCGTTTAAATCTGAATTTTCCCTTTCATCACTTTGCATTGTATAAGTTTTGAGTCAATGTTTTTCTCTCCGTGTGTTATGCATCTACCTTTTCTTTCATCCCGTTTTATTCATCAAGCATACGGTGACAATTTAATACCCGCGTATAAAGCACCTACAAACCGCAAATCTTTTTTTTTATTTCTTTCTTCTCTTTTTCATTCGTTATCTTATTTGAAGACTCTTTTTACATATTTCGATTTCCTTCTCCTAGTTGAAACCACTAATGCTTCAACACTTGGAAGACGTATGTTAGGCTTACTCAAGGAGATGAAGATACGCTGTATATAAATGCACACTGTGCTTGCAACTGTTAAAGTTTCCTTTTGGTCTTGATAGATTCAAAAGTCTGCTCAATTTGAGCTTTACAGTATTCAGTAAGATGAAAGGCTTTTTTCGTTAAATATTAGAGTAAATGTATACATTGTTATTGCGCCTTAAATACATCTGCATCATTTCGTTGTACAACATGATGTCTCGATCATCTAATCATCCGGCATGAATTATTAAACCGCAGAATAAAATTCTTCGCTTTCGTTAATAATCTCATGAACACTCTTCCTTTTGTTTATTGTTTTTTTGTTGTTTACTTGATGTTATTCTTTTACCCTTTTGGGGAATCAAGAACGCCAAAGCTTTCAGCTTATTTTAATTAAATGGATCGTACTTCTAATTCCTAAAATCAATTGTTTCACTTACAACTCTATCCTATTAAAAATACACTATATTTTATTACTTTTTTCTTTAACTTGTTTTTATTTTTACCTTTTATCTGACTCAACTTCCTCACACTCAGGAAAAAGTTGATAGAACTTCAAAGACTTTATTTGTATAGGAAAAAATCAACATGTAATCGTAGGCCAAAAAAATATCCTCTTCAATCGGCTTTAAAAAAAACTGTAGCATATGTCTAACGTCTGCATTACTACCTGCTAATCAGAAGTCCCATAATCATAACAAGATCAGCCATAAAACCATATTATGCAAAACAGTATGTCTGTGTTTCACAACATGATCTGTGAATCACAACACTGTCTGTGTTCACAGAATATATCTGTCACCCCCACCACCTTTGCGCTGTGGTGTCAGTATTTCTGTTATTACCGGGAAGAAGCAATGGATGAAGAAGAAAGTTTGGTAAAACCGAAAAATTTTACCATTAGCCGTGGCCCTCTTCAACAACGATCATTTTATGACGAACTGTTGCCGAAGACTGTTCAGTCAGCAATAACAAGTTATGCTTTGAGAAGAAAATAATATCACTGGCGAACATTCAATGAAAGCGAATTCAATGGTGAATAGTACTACTATCAACAAATTGTAGCAAAAAAGGCTATCTTTAATAACATCTTTGAGAACATAAAATGGCCTTATCAGTCGTGGAGAGATAAAAATTATAAAAATCATACTTCAAACTATCAGACGAGAACTAAATAATGGTATCTGCTAAACAGATTACTTTGAACATCTGATCAGTATCCCTCAAGCAGCAGGTGGAATTATAGTCGAAGAGCATGCACAGTCGGTCATAGAAGATCTTGGTGATGTAAATGACTTTGAAAGAGGACCAGAGGTTGCTTCCAGGGAGTTAAGAGTTATGCTAAACAACGCAAACAGTTGTCAGAAAAGTATCTTTGAAGGTGTCATAAGTGAATTGAGAACAAATTCTGTTGTGTTTATCTCGGGTGCTGCTGGTATCAGGAAGTCACACCTGTTAAAAAAGTTTTTGAAAGACACTATAAAGCTCAAAACTACAAGGTAACTTGAATGATTTTGCTGTTTCTATATCTGGAATTAACAACTTATATTGAAACAGATTTCTAAATTGGCTCCTACTGATGTAGCTGCACACAATATTAACGGTATGATAGTTCATCGTTTTTTCGGAATGAAGATCTCTACCGATACACCTGACTACAACAAGCAGGACGAACTTGTAAAACAGTATCCCAGAATAATGCTATTTATTGATGAGTATTTTTTGATAAACAATACGCTTTTAAACACTCTTAATGATGCATTGATCAGAACAACCAACTGATGTGTATTCATGGGTGGGATTAAAACTCTATTCTTCGATGATATTGCCAAGATTTTGCCGATAAAGATGAATGAAGGACCAACCTGGGATTTTGACATGTACAACTACGCACCAAAGTTTTCATTGCATATGCCTGTTAAACAAGTTGACTCTATATTGATTTCCGTTTTGAAAAAGGTTCGTGTATGCGAGTTTGACGAGCAAGTTATAAGATTTATCAACAAGCGCACTGCTCTAAAAAACATGTCCCAACAAAATGTCTTAGTCTCTATACTACCAGAGTCAACGTAGATAAAGCCAATACTAAAGATTTCGATGACTTAGAAGGCGAAGCAGTAACTTACAGCTCTCTTGACTCTTACAACGAAAATGCAAAGAAGTCCGCTATGAAGATTCTCCGAAAAGAAACAAGACTCCCAAAAGACTTGATTTTGAAAATAGGCATGCCGATCATGCTTATTCAAAATTTAAAAGATAAAAAAGGGTGGGTTAATGGAACAATAGCTATGATTGAGTAAATAGATAAAGAAAATTTACGACTGAAGAAAAATGAAAACGAAGATGAACAATATGACAGTATTTAGATCCAGAGAATCTCTAGAACTGTTCCAGGTACAAGTTACATGTGGTCGCAGTTTCCTGTTTTACCAGCTTTTGCAACAACTATCCACAAAGCTCAAAGCCTGACAATTGACGCTGTTGCTATACATCTAGACAACATGTTATCTCATGGACAAATGTATGTTGCGATGTCTAGAGTCAGAAATAGCCAAAATTTGTTCTTTTTTGGCTCGGAATCACCCCTAGCAATCAAAAGGAAAATTTGGTTCGAACTATGACGCTATAGATATTGTGGAATACTATGATAACGAACACTAAAAAACTGATGATTGATTATATAAACTAGTCATATAAAATAAATGTACCTAATAATGCACTTAAGATGTGAAAGTCATAAAACTATACATCACCAAATCATTGGTGATAGAGTATTGATAACATATACAAGCATTATTCTCAATCGCCGTATCTATTCATTGTTGAAAATTAAATAACTACTGAAGAGATAAACTAGAATTTATCTTAATGAGAAGGCTGCTGAACTGCGCAGAAAAGACATTTTCATTGGTTGAGATAATTGTAAAAACAAAAAATTCACATTGGGTGGATGGTTTATTATATATATAATTATTATGAGATGATGGCTGTGAGATAATTAACAAAGATTGGGACTGAAAGCAATCATTAGTGTTTATCCAAACAGTAGTAGCACATTCAAAGAGCTTCATTATTAAGCAGCTAACAATGCTGGATATTTCTTTGTTAATATGGGTGGTATTGGACCCATTGCATTTGTTCTGTGTGGTTCATGCAAGGCAACCAGTCTATACATTGTTATAGTTATCTTATACTGAAGCAACGGGCAACAATAGTAATAGCAATGATAAATCATGTGGAACAGAAGTACACTAAAGTCAAATGAATAATTTAACAAGGATGTCTGATGATCTATGAAGTAAAAATCGCACACTATCACTATGAATAAAATTTCAGTGAATTTTCAGTGAACACCATAAAAAAGCAGTGAAAAAGCAGTGAAAAGATCTGACTTTTAAAAAAAGGACCAGAGAAAAAGGACTTAGAAAATTTTAAGCAAAATTTTGAAGTACTTAGAGAAAATCTGCCAAAAAAAACTGGCTCAAACATATATTCGCATAAAATCTTTTTTTCTCATATCTTCATTGTACTGTTAATCATATTATGCTGAATTCAAAATCAAACGAAAAGTCATATTACTCTATGGGACAAACAGTTCTGGTCATTTCAGGCCAAAAGAAATGTATTCTTTGATTGAGAGGTGTTCTTAACCAAGAAGATTGGAGTATTGCAACCGGTGCTAGAAGGTTTTCCAGTGGTACCACTTTCAGCCAGGCGTTGCTTGAGCACGAGTGGTTGTTGGCGACATTACTTCCATTGCAAACAGGTATGCCTGCTTCAGAGACTTGCAGTTTTTGATAGACATGAATCAACGCGAAACGTTTTTGTTCATGTATGTGTAACTTGAACATAAGCAGTATATTGTCATTTGCTGATTTTAATCGGTTTCTTGGCTGAACTAAGGGAGAGCGAGAAAGATGGTTTTTTCTGGTATCGCTTTTAATACTACAATCAAAATTTCTTGTTGTTGCCATTTCGATCGACTTTGCAAGCATTATGTTGTTATCTATATCGTACGCGGTAATACCAACCAAGTCTGATAAGAGGCATCTTAAATATTATTACTCAAAATCAGTTAGCTGTGAAGGTTGGTTAAAGTACTTATCAACGTCTTTGATTACTAGCATATTTTTGTTGTAGTCAATCTTGTCTCTTTTTGCATAGCTAAGATATGCCTGACTGACAATTAGATTTTCCGCATCTTTGTAAACGTCTAATTTGGCATTTACTTAGTGTTTTAGCATTTGTATTCTTCTTTCTAATGTCTTGCAATTTATTTGCTGCAATTTCATAACCTTCAAGAGTTCAATCAAATGGGAAAGGTGATGTTGGTTTACCGTAAAAGACTCGGGCTTCAAGTGATCCAAAAGAAAGGCATGCCGTTGGTCTATTAACTTGTCTAAATCAGCTATCTCTTCATCAATATCACGCTAGGTTGCTATTCCACATATCCTTGAAATTTGGCACAATGTATTGATTATTCTCTTGGTTGTTTCGGCCGGAAGAAGGTGAAGAACTTCTTTCGTAGCAAGACGTATCCGCTTTGCCACCAACAAGGTAAGAGGAATGCCATGCCTGTTTCAGTAGAGAAAGATGCAACTGATGAAGAGAGTGGCGAAAGCGATGAAAGTGATGAGAGCACTGATGAAGCTGAAGATGAGGGACAGGCCGGCCCATTCATAAGTCAAAATGTAATGCATCTTAAAATTCGATATGTATAGAATACTATCTAAACTATAATCTTTTATTGTTAGGATGATCCCTCTTCTTCAAGCAATTCTAAGTGAGGCAGAAAGAGACACTATAAGTAAAATAGACTTATCTTTCTTGACGTTTTGCTAATATACAACAGAATTTGAGATTGTTTTCATTAGTGTCTCTAACGTTATATCTCAAAATCTCACATTTTTCTTTTGCCATTTTATCTTTTTCTGTGAATAAAAGTGGCCTTACTGAAAACTACATTATGAATTGATACATCAGTTCAGATATATATAGCATGCAATGGAAGCTAAAGCATAAGCGTACAATATGAGCATATTAGGATCCGATAATAATAACAGGATATGAGCCAATAGTAAGAACTCAAGCTAGCCTAACGCCTGCTTTTCTTTTTCAATGAAAACCGTAAATTGTGGTGAAAAGAACAATAAATTTTCAGTGCAACCGTTAATGCACCGTTAAATTTCAGTGCAAAATTTCAGTGAAAACCGTGAAAAAACGCTGTAGTCATTGAAATTTTTTTCCGTGAATGTTAACGAAGTTTTCACGGAAAATTCACTGAAATTTTATTCATAGTGTATAACAAACATATGTAAGACCTTTATCAAGTTCTGTAACAGTGTATTGCACAATGAGGGAGTCAATACTTGAGGTGCAAACATATACTAATAGTACTCATTTATATGAACAAGATATAATCCTCAGCATGATGCTTCAATTCGATTTAAATTACTCTGCAGCACATAACTGAAGGAATGTGTATTCAATTTATTCTTCAATGCAGACATACACATAAGCCGAAAGGACATATGGTTGTTTGAAAAGATGATTATCAACTCTAATCTTTCCTGAGACCCTATTGTAATGCATACCACCGATAAACATTATAACATTGATGTCCTAAAAGACTATCTTTATACAAGATTTGAATGCAAGTGATTGTAAATAGAAAGCATAAATATACCGGTGAGTAAAAAGTACTATGACATGCTGAGATGGAAGTTCACCTACGATGATATAAGCAGCTTTGAATCCATGATAAAAGACGAATATCATCTTGGAATATCTTGTCAAATCTACAGATATAACTTCCAACTTTGTTATTGTGAATGCAAAGTTCGCCATTATAACATTATTGTCATAGCAATCTGTATTGCAAACCCTAGAATGCTACCCGATCTGGTTACAGCGCTTGGATTTATCCAATATTCACTAAGCATATATGCTTAGAAATATCCTTAATCCAAATATCCTTCTATCTTTCAGACGAATCAATGTATCTCTTTGAAGCGACCAGTCTTCGTCTTTCTTTGTAATATTCTATTTGCTTTGTCCTTTCTGTCTCTTCACCATTTCTGTCTTTGTGTCATTCTTCTTTTGACTATCTTTTAATACCGAATCCCTTGCTCTCATTTTTGACCCACATTCAAAATGATCGTTTTCTTCGTTCATTTTTTCCATTTTTCCTCGCTTTCTCTCATTCTTCTTTCCTTTGTTTTTTCTCTTAGTCTTCCTTCTTTCTGTATAGCTATTTTATCAACTAAATAATTGGTGGGTGGTTTGCACATAATTGGTTTGCTTACTTAAGCAGTCTGGAAGATTTTGTTGACTCTCGTTTCGTTTATATGAGTAGTTCTTTTATTGATGGTTCTATAAAATTCGCAATTCCAAGCTACTCTAATCCTAAAAATTATTTATTTCATTGTTGACTTGGTTGAATCGTCTGTTCCTCAGTCTTCGATTGATACACGTAAGTTAGTAGTTATCCTTGACGTGGACATGTACGCACTTTAACATGCTCATCAGTCTACATGGCGGCTATCTTTCTGCTAGAATAAAGAAGCTTTACTCTTGGCTGCTTCAGATGGCGCAATTAAGGGCTTGGGGTTTTACTTGCTCACTTCATTCAACCTTTTAGATATAAACCAACCTGCAAAATATTTAATCGAACAATTGCTTCTGATTCAATTTTTATCTCTCGAGATAAGCCACTTTTTTCGAGAGACATTCAATCATTTCATTTTATTTATTTTTCTCTCTTCTTAGATTTGCATCACTGTCCACAAGGTTCAATGTTAAAATAAAAATTGCTAATCAACACCTCAGTTTTCTGAATGAATCTTGCTAACTCAAAAAATTAGAGTGACTTAACTCAGTCCATGCAAGAATCAGTTTTTCATAACGATTCAACTCTATTTAACAATAAAGCTGCTTTGGTGTTTACACTTTCTCATCTCTGACTATTTATTACCCAGTTCTTTATCACTTCAAGTTGAATGTGGATTAGATTTGACTGATCAAATACAAGAGGCTTTTTATATTCGACGCATAATTGTTCAAATGCCTTCACCAGATTTTCTTGGCAAGAAAGAGAGAGTTTTCTTTTTACAGATTTAATATCCAACTTGACTCTATAACAGCGCTTATTTACAGTGACAACATAAGTGATCTTTTCAAATCCTGAGTAGATAGTGAGAAGTTTATAAAAATGCCTAATTTACAAGTTTTATTTTGCATGAAAAGAGTCAGTCTTAATCAACTACAAGAAAGTGGGTCATTTAAATTCTTGACAGTGTTATGATATGTATGTACATGCAAAAGGACAGCGATATTATTAAATGGATTATTCGATATAGAGACAAGTTTAAAATTTTATTTAGGTTCATATCAAAATTGGAACTATATGATCACAAATGTGAGGATTGTAAGTAGTTCATGCTTGTGTCTATGTGGTTGAAATATTGACATCGTTATTATATAGGTAATGTGTTATTTGGATCAGTGCATTCTATGAATGATGTGATAGTGACAATAGGCTTTGTCATTATGTTATAGTAGCGGATTTGGTTGTTGATACTGTTATTGTTTTTTTATTGGGACGTCGGGAGATTAGTTGGAGAACCGTCTCCCTTCTTTTATTGAACATGGAGCTTAATTGAAAGTTATTTTGTTTTGGTAGAAAGCCAATGTGATAGACTCTGTATTAGTGATTTTGAGAATACCTAATGTGGTGTATTAATGCTTTCCAATTTAGTTTGCTTCGGTCTTTTTTAAAAAATTAAATAGATCAAAGGATCTTTTACTGAAATGAATAAAAAATTTATGATCTATGATCTACAGTTGAATTGCTTATCAACTTACCAGTCAGCATATCGTCTATTTATTCTTTCTCGTTCCAATAATTTGATGGCAATAACCAATTTTTATCGAATCTCGACACCTCTCTTCCAAGTGATGAACGCTTTGAAAAGTGATTTAAATTGGCAATGAGTTATTTATTTCTTCGAAGCACAATCACGTTTGTATCAAGGCTATTTCGTTTAAGCCGAATTCTTGAAAGGTTGCAATGTAAGTTTTATTAAAATCAGAAGGCATTATTAAACTAAGTTCTATGTTAATGATAGGTATGTAGTCTAGCATGATTGCTTTTAGTCTATGTTTACCAACTCCAATAGACCATATGTTGCCTTATCAAGCATTTCTCTCAAGTCTACGACAAAAGGATTGTATCAGCTTTAGTCGTCTTTGATAAGATTGTTCGCTATATCCTGGACGTCGACTTGTTACGTTATAACTAACATCAAAGGATACCTTGAATTGAATATCTCTTCTCTTGATTTGTTTGAAGTCGTAATCCGATAAAGTTATCTATAGATGTAAGCGATCATATAACTTTGGACCATTGAATCTTTCACTGCAAGTGTTGCCTGTATTTTTTCTTGGAATAAAACTTCATATGTATTAGTTAATATCGCCTGATTACTTTGGTACCAACATGAAGAATCACCTTGCGAATTAAATAAAATTGAAGGGTTAAACAGTAGCATCTCTATCTGTCGTAGATTACACATCTATGCAGATTGTTCATTACTCACCAGAGCATTTGGTCACGACAGCTTTCTTGTTACAGGTGTTCCTTTTCTATACCTGTACTGATTCAATGCACTACAATTATATGTGCTTGGATCGATCGAAAAGGTAAGTTTGGATTCATAGTTCAAGTCTCGGTTGATATATATTAATGTCGATTTGGTTTATGGATCAACACAAATGAACTCACCGTCGGCTTGTTGTTTGAGGTGAGTGTGTATAGAATGGCTCATCAGATTACTTGAAACTACAAATTGTTGTTTATCATCTTGACATGATTAAGAATGCATATGAAATAAAAGACGCTGTGTTTGTTGAAAGGAAAATATACATGAGTCGAAGTCAATCCACTATCTTCCTTTATGCTGTTTGCTGTTCAAGTGGGATACGTTTTTAAATGCACAAGGAGAATCCCAATAGGTTGATGCTTTATTGGAAACAGTTGACGTTGCTTCACAGTACAATGTTCTTGTTCGATATTGAATGTTTCATTGTTTAAGCCACTATTAGATCCAATTCTTTTCTTTGGTCTGCTTTTTATAAAGTCTATTCCATTGATTTCTCTCTCAAAATCTCTAGGTATAAAAGTTTGTTTACCTTGTTCATGAATCTGCTAAGTGATTCGAATATGCCTTATGTGTGGTTTGTGTTAGTGAGTCAGAATGTTTGCCTAAAACTGGCTAGAATTATATTCTTTTTCTGTCTTTCATTAAAATTCCCATTCTTCCTCTTTTTCTCTCTCTCTTTCGTTTGTTTCCTTTTATCTAATCGCTCTTTTTACCAGTAACTAAATAGACCACTTTAAAGCCAGTGAAGATGAAACTATAGACAACTTGATCTATCATGACTTGACAACTTGTTCATACACGGCTGCATGTAAACTACTTTTGTTGCTTTTCTGTTTATTTCACAAATAACAAACGTATAGGGGAACCCGACAGCTATAACTACAAAGCTTTTTCATGCGACTCAAAAACTTACTCATCGCTTGTATAGTTAGTGACAAATTTAGTCAGCTCAAGTGAGAGTCTTCCAAACCTTTATGGTAAGATGAATCAAACTGACCAGTTGCCTATACAACTCTAAAGTAGTTTATTCTAGTACATTCCTTACTCAATGGTCTAAGAGACGCTCACATCTTTGTTCATGAATACCCATGCAGCTTATTAGAGTCAAGTAGACCGTTGTTATGAAGATATTTTCTTTTTAACTGATCAGTTAAAGGACTATTGCTTACAACTAATGAAGGTTATTCAAAATGCTAGACATACCAACACATCTAACTTATATGACACTGTTTTCTTTCAGAAGAAGAAGAAGAGTATGGTGGCTTTAGTAGTCATACAGTGTGTCAGACTAGTGAACATACTCATGTTGACTTGAATGGCCCTGTAAATCACATGGTTTTTGTACCACCACTATCTTAATTTTCCAACCAAAACTTCTTTGGTTGATTTCTATTGCCTTTGCATCGCCAACTTGTTTCTGTAAAGTTGTTCTTGGGCTAATTGACCTTTTCTAGGTTACATCATCAAACGGCATGGTGCTTATCTACGAATGATTCGATCCCCTTTCATCTTCCTCTGTTATAATTCATCCTTTTTACTTCTATTTAGCTTTTGTGTCACTTTAATTAATTGATTCTATTTTCCACCCTTACATAATAAATTTGTCTGCTTCATTCCAGATGACTTCGACCTTCTTCCTTTTCATGCAAAATCGAAGGTTTCACTCAAATTGATGCTCATTTTTACCCCCCCCCCCCCCCAATTACCAAAATAAGATCTTTTTTTTTTAATAAGAATTTTATTTCACCCCCCCCCCCGTTTAGCCTACGGATAGCCCCACGAAGAACCCGTAGCAATACTTTTTCTTTTTTCGCCCGCTTTCGGCCAGGATATTTTTTTAAAAAATTAATTTTTTTTATCCTTTTACAGCTTTCGAAAATTATCACTAGAAAAATTTTGTCGATTCTGCCATCGCCAATCGTCTTCAAACTGTGTGTAGACCTTCTCTTTATTCATTAAACTATGATCACCCGATAAAAACAGCATCTCTTCTCACAAAAAATGACTACTACTCAATTCTCAGTTTTTTGGTGTGCTGACACACAGCTGCCAGTGGGCTGGTAAACAGTCACCACACAACTGAGTTTCAATTTGCGCTGTAGTGAATTACTATGTATCATCATCATCCTTCGGGAGGTCACTTTGCTTACTCACACACTATACACTTGGTTGTAGTTTGACATATATTCACTGTAGTATTTCCAAATACATCCTATAACTAATAGAATTAGATTACACTTATAATTACTAAAGCATTCTAATACAATGTTAGCATCATATTCGAAGGTAGAAATCACATAAATGATTCTATGTACAGTAAGAACGAAAATATGCTACGGACTTTAAAAATCAAATTTCTTGATTACCTTACACCATGTAGGATGTTGTGCATCAGTAGAGCATTTGCCTATCAATAATGTCTTCATACTTAACACATATGTTAAAAAAGAGTTCTGTGTTTATTTTGGTCAAAAAAAAGTATGAAAAATCAATACTTTGTGTGGCCTCCGTTTGCCTCTACAATTATTGGCATCTTTTGCCCATACTGCCAACGAGGTTGTTGAGATACTCTGGCGTGAGACTGTACCATTCTTCTTTCAAATCCCTCTCTAAGTCACTGAGAGTGTTGATATCACTCTCACGCTCATCCAGACGGTTTCTCAAATAAGCCCAGACATTTTCAATGCGGTTGAGGGTTGACTTTGTGAAGGCCATCTTTTGAAGGTGTTTGTTATGGTCTTAATCTTAAACCACCTGGAGTATACTCCCACATGGCATGGAGCGTTGTCTTCCTGTAATATGTAGTCAATGTTGGTTTTCCCCGGCTCTTTTTCAATCTAGGGAAGGTAATAATCAACTAAACATTGAACATACACTTTTTGATCAACTGATCCATGTTGTACCACAAAAGTGCCAACACCATTTGCATAAAACCATCCCCATCCCATCGCAGAACCCAAACCAAACTTGTGGGTACCCTTAATGTGCCTCTCCTCGTATCTTATTCCATCCTTTCTAATCACTCTAGTTCCAACACTAGCACTCTTTAGGGTGAACTTGGTCTCATCAGACCAAACTACCTTGTTCCAGTTACCTTTTGTCCAGTTAAGCCTTTCTCTGACCTAGGCAAAACGTGAGTCTTTATGTCTTGGCTTTACAGCTGGTTTTTTTGCTGCGATGCGTGATTTGAAGTTCATACGAGTCAAAGCATCTCGAAAAGTGGACAAAGAGACTTTCTTGCCAGAACGTAAAAAGTGACTATGTTGAGCCCTAATTGATTCAGTAGGTCGACGACGAACGCTTAACTCAATCGTGTTCAGATCAGTTTGAGACAGAAGCCTTTCCTTCCGCTTGAAGTTTTAGGAGGAGTGGTCTTTGTTTGCTGAAGACTTTTATAAGCTAATCGTACGGTTGGTTCAGAAGGGTCAAGATCTCTGGCGATCTGAGCGATGTTATTTCAATACATAAAAGCGCCGGCTAATCTACCATAATCATGTGCGGAAAGTTGTTTGTTAGCTTCTTTGGATACGGGAATAATTGTGGAAGTGCTCATTTTTGTATGTTTATTAAGACAAGGGTGATAGGAAGACCAACAGAACAACCATGGGTTGCATGATCAAAAGGCGGAGTTTGAAAATCCTCAGCCTAATTTCCTTCACACTGTATTTTATTGGTACTGAACTTAAATTACGAGGGATTGATTTTATTATAAGCCAATTTAATTAGGCTTTCTTTCGCATTTTCTACACTATTCGTAGTTTGAGTGTGTTATTGAGCTTAATATTGAATAAACCTACTTCATCGCCTTATCTTCTTCAACGAACCTATGTCAGCTCCAATTGGCATCCCTTGAGCACAAGTGGCAGAGAGGGGCAACCAGATGCGCATCCCCTTGACTCCACGATCTCGACATCAGGCCACCACAGTCAAGTATGTCCCTGAAGTTATCTTTCAGTCTCCAGACTTTGAAACAAAGCTGTTAAACCGTAAGGCAGCCAACATCGTACACCAGACTTTGACAGCATGATCAGTTCTTTTCTCATTTCCTTCGGGCACCTTTGCCAATCATATTCAAGCATACAAAGCCATTCAGACACATATTGGGTCTGTTGAGGGCTTTCAACATCTCAGTGGGTTTACTAATAACCCTCATAAGCGTGAAGTCTTGATCAAGGCACGTTTCACTACTGCAGAGGCTCGTGATCGTGCGCTACAGACCGGTTTGACGGTTGATCAAGCCACTTTTCTAGGAACAGCCAGTTCAACAGGAGCTAGCACCAAATTTTTTTGTTCATGTTGCACTGAATTTGATCCACATTCCAATGAGCGACGAGTTGTTGGAGGGCTTAAAGGAATTGTTGAGGCATAACGGCACAGTACATCAGATTCGCAAACACACTTGTGAGGAATTCTTTGATGGCAAGATTAGTTTTTTGATTGATACGCAGACAGCCAGTCGTAATGCCGAATGTGTGAGTGGCTTTTCCATTCATGATCTGACTCGACGATTGTATCTTAGCTACTGGGATCGCCATGCACCAGCCTCAATTTGAGGAGCTGCTCCTATCTGTTTTTATTGTCGACAGGCAGGCCATTTCCGACGGGATTGCCCTAAGCTAAAGGATCAGGTTTGTTTTGGTTGTGGCAAAAATGGCCACACACGTCGTTTTTGTGGTCGCCAAAAATCGCATTTTTCAGCTTCTCAATCTGATTCTGAGTTACGGAGGAGTATCGTGCTATACAAACGGAGGCGATGGAGAGGGTTGCTTCTCAACGGCAAAAGAATTCAGTTACATCCCAGAGTCATGGTGAATTTTCTGGCATTTCTACCGGTACTTAGGCTTCAAGATTCGCCACTGATACGGTGGCGGTGGAGATGAGAGGCATTTAGAGCAGTTTTTCAGAGGATATGGGCGACCAACTTCGGGACAACGATCCTCTAGTCATGGATTTGGATTCTTTACCTGGTGATAGAGTAGATGAGCCAGAAGTGGCATCATTCCCTCTCCCACTGAAGGCCATCGGCCACAATGAATAGTCAAACCATACGAACAGGCTCTTTAAATGCTCGCAGCATTTTCAAAGAGTCTCAACCTGAACTGCGCAAAAACTTCATCGCTCATTTAAAGTCACGTTCCTTATCCCTAGACATTCTATGCCTTCAGGATGATCTCCCTACCCAAGCATATGCATTTACAGACACTCACCTTCATAAATTTCGCACTTACCTTTTTCCAGGGTCTCACTCTCACGTTACCTGGCATACTGCCTTTATTTGTTTGAATTCAACCTTGTCCATCAGGGATGCCGCATCTTATCTTGACGGTCGCTGTACCTATTCTGTCATCCAAGATGAGAGTGGTAATCAAATTTGCGCTATTCTTAACTTGTACATTCCTCCAGCCCACAATGAATGCTTTTTTTTTCTCGAGGAACTTCGTCGCACTGGCCCTTTCTTTTCTGACAGGTATGACGAGCCTCTCCCTTCAATTGTGTTAGGAGACTTCAACTCCAATCTGAAAGATTCTAACTTTCGCTCTCACCTCTTTGCCCAACCTTGGATAGAATGGTTAGAGGCACACTTTTTTAATTGTTTTCCTGCCGCAGTTCCCACAGTTCGAAGGACAATTGACCATATATTTTTTGATTCTCATTTACACGCTCAGCTTCACAATCCCCAAATCCATCACATGCCACCTCACTGGACGGATCACAGCCTTCTCACGGTTGATCTTTGCCTTGGAGAGCCTCCGTGTGGTCCTGGAGCATGGCGCTTCAACCCTACGCTCCTGACCGATAAGCATTTCCGTCAACTATTGGATCAAACTGTTATTGCATTCTTGGAACAACAGGATCTTGCTCAATTGGGAATTGAGCTGTCACCTCCGTCTCTTCTACCTTCGACACCTCCCTTGTATGACCCGGCTCTCGCATCTAGACGACATCGAATTTGGGAGACTTTTAAACTTCTCCTGCGCAACACAGCACAGATTTACTCCCGTCATTCAAAGACTATAGAACGTCATACACTGTCTAGCCTGCAGGCTGAGCACACCATACTCCTTCGACTGATAACTACTTCTGCTTCCCTTTTGAACAATTCTGCCCTTCACATTCGCTTGGCTATAGTGAATGAGCAGATAACCGCTCTTATTGAAAAGGAAACACAACAGTACCGATTGCGTACCGCGACTCGTTGGCAGGAAAAGGGCGAACGGAACATCCGGTATTTTTTCAACACCTTGCGTACACGAAGGGTTCAACAAACCATCTAGGCTTTATAGGATACGTCCACGAGTCGGCTTCACTCCGATAAATCTAGCATGCTGCGAATTACTCGTGTCTTCTATGAGGATCTGTATTCTCCCGACCCAATCGATCAAAATGCGGTGGATACTCTCCTTGAGGCTGTTCCTCCCACTGTTGGTTATTGCCTTCCGACCAGAGCTTGTTGATGGACCCTTTTACTCCTGAAGACCTTCTTGCTCTCTTGAAGCGTAGTTCTTCCAGCAAAAGCCCGGGATTGGATGGCTTACCATTCGAGGTGTACCAAGATATCCTTCCTAGACACAAGGCGGGCCTTCACTTACTTTTAGGTGTATTACAGGTTGCACTTTACGGCACCTTCCCACCTTTTCGGCATATGACTCGTTTGGTCCTCCTCTTCAAAAAGGGTGACTCATCTTTCCTGAAAAACTGGCGACCCCTCTCCCTAATAAATGTCGATGCAAAGCTGTTCACCAAGTTGTTGGCAGATCGGTTCAATCTGATTCTGCCTGTTCTAATTAATCCTTACCAAACGGGCTTTATGCCAGGGCGCCTTATTTCTGATTATGGTTGGCTCAACAATACTCTGATGACGGCTTTACGTGAATCGAATTCCACCTTACCGGCAGCAGCAGTCCTTTTGGATGCGGAAAAGGCTTATGACAGAATTCATCCGGGTTACCTTCAGCAAGTCCTTCGACGCTTTGGGTTCCCTACTCAACTAATCGAAAGTTTGGCAAATCTCTTCTTTGACACACAGATTCGCATCACGGTCAATGGCTGGCTCAGTGCTCCTGTCACTTAATCCCGAGGCCTTCGGCAAGGTGATCCACTATCACCCCTTCTCTTCATTTAACTTATGAGCCACTCATTCGTCACCTTCTCACCACCCCCCACTTTTGGGGCATCCCTGTCCCTGTCCTGTCCCCTGATAAAGGTCTGGCATGCAAACCGAAGGCTTTTGAGCGTCGCTTAATACCAGTCCCTCCGGTTCGATTACTGGCATACGCCGATGACCTTGAGGTCTTTTTGACATCCTTGGACGAGTGGCCAGCTTTGCTGGCGGTTTTGGACCTCTACTCCAGGGCATCGAATGCCAAAACAAATCTCTCAAAGAAGGTCTTAGTCTCCCTGACGGGTTCTCCCTCACCCGCTTAGTCCCAGATATGTACCGCAATGGGTATAAAATGGCATGACTCTTCGTCTTTAAATTCCGTCCGATCGTAGGTTTACCCTCTGTATTCTACACAGGCGCAACTTGACAGTTTTCTTTCAGCTTTAAAAGCGAAATTGCCAGGTATCATACATCATCTTCGTACACGGAATCTTTCGGTCAGAGGTTTGTCAGCAGTCGTTGACAAGCTGGTTTTAGATCGGCTTTGGTTTCTTCTTCGGGTTGTGCCCCTACCAGATGAATGGCTTTCATCCATCCAGACGGCGGTGGCTACTTTGGCTCTTCTTTTTTGGCCCAAACCGAGCTGACGAACGATCTGTCTACCTCGCCGACACGGAGGCTTAGGTATCGTCGATATCCGCGATCAGGCAATGGCTCTTCAGATGGTCTATCTCCGGCGCATGGCGAACACTATTGATCCCGCAGACTTCCTGACACCTTGGCTTTTGTGCTTTTTTCAGCTCACCACTGGTCATGCTTCTTTCTTGCCTGCTCTCCTCTGTCGAAACATGTTCAAGCCGTTTTTCAAGAACTGCCCTTCCATGCAGCAACTTTTACGGCTGATCATTAACCTTCCGCGACCTCAGATCTCCTCCGCTTGGCCAGTCTCTTGGCTATTGGACATTCCCCTGTCGCTTGTGCTTCTCCGTCACCCTCCCTTCGCTTTGCCTCCACCGGTCATTCGCAACTATTTCTTGGTATCTGATCTTCTATGTTTCAATAAATCTTCAGCTTCTCTCACTGCTGCTCGCGCTTTCATTCGACCAACAAAACGCTCTCTGCTTCAGTTGTTTGATACAATTTTCTTGACCGACAATCACTGTCATTCAGTCTGCTCCCTACTCCCGGCGGTATCAAGACTCTGCCAGTTCACACCTCCTTCGACAACCGTTCCCATTGCTTCGCCTTTCCCTCTGTCTCTAAGTTCTCCTCTACCTCCGCTAGAGAATTGGATAATCCATTCTGATGGTCGAAGTTTGTTCCCTGTTTTAACTGCACCGCTCAAAGTCTTACGCTTGTGGTGGCCAGCTAAACACTCAGTAGTCCATCGACAGGAGCCCTTTCGTATTCAGTACCCCATACTACTGCCTCAAAAATGGTGGAAGGTGTTCTGGAAACTATCTTTATCTCAGTCTGCTTTCATCCCTTGGTGGCGCCTCATTTATGCCAGTATCGCTAATGGTGATAAACTCTACCACTGGAAGATCCCCCGAACAACTACAGCACTGTGTCCCATATGCCAGCTATACGATGAGTCCCCCTTTCATTTCTTTGCAAGCTGCCCCTACAAGTGGGCCCATTGGGTACACATTTTGGAGATTTCCCAACTAGCAAGCCAATTCTCCACTTCTCTCTCTCTCTGGACTGCCTTAGTCAGCTTTGCAGACTCTCACTTCTGTCTCTTACCTGATTCTACGCTTGTAATATTAGGAAAGGGTTTGAGCGCTCTCTGGCGCTATAATAATACGTGTGTTTTGATC
>JAIWNI010000209.1:0-24144 GCA_025331435.1 Choanephora cucurbitarum
AGGAGTGGCATTTTCTTGACATACTTGAGATAAATCATTGGTTTATTCTGTTATGTTATAATGTCATCACTTTTTCGACGCGCTCGAAAAAAGATGACACATATATTTCAAGAAAATAATAACTTAGAAACCAATGAAATGTCTATGTTTCATGTTCATTTGGATTTTTTTGATCATTACAAATGCCTTAATGTTAATTTGAAATACAGCAAATGTTAAGACCAAAAAAGAAGGTATGCTTCTTAACTGCTACCTTTTTTTATATATCAAAGCTGTATTGTTTCGTTCAATGGTCATGAGTCTAGCTTTCTTTGCTTGTCTTCAAATTACTAACATTTTTTCCTCAGAAAATAATCATAAGGAAACCAATCTGTTGGATTAAAGAACGAGAAAGCTTTGCATCTTCTACTTTGTCCCATAACAAAGTGAGAGATATAGTGTGCTGTATGTTGATTGACAAAGTTAGACATCTGATTTTAGAAACATAGTGCTTGCTAAAAATCATTGGAATTATCTTGCTCCTCAAATAGTAATAAGGTCTGTTCGAGCAATGAGCCAGTGTTGTTTATGCGCAAATTTATACCGTTGTCTTTTGTACATACTTGATTTTCTTCTCTAATGTAATCTTACAAGGAAGCATAGTGGCTGATCAGTGGCTTCGTCCTCTTCAATTTGAAACTCCACGAATGTATCCACTGAAGAAATCCGTCCCAGTTTCTTTTCTATTTTTTTTTTCACCTTTTTCTTATTAATCTACATATATACATAATGGACGGTTATCAAGGTGCACCCATTCGTCAACCCGTTGCCATGACTTACCTCTGCGCTGGTAAAGTAATCTCGTTAAAGTGTTTTAATAACAATACTCTAAACTGGGATTAATGTGCTCATGTAGACTGCGGTGCTGAGAACCAGTTAAAGCCTAGAGAACCTATTCGTTGTCAAGACTGTGGTCACAGAATTATGTACAAGAAGAGAACCAAGAGAAGTAAGTTTCGAGATCGCAACATGATTCTTCAGTTTATTTATTCTTTGCATGTTTAGTGGTTCAATTCGAAGCTCGTTAAATAGAAAGGATACAACTATGTTTTCCAGCTTTTTTTTTTTCTTCCTCTGCATTCACACATACATACACACGTACATATATATTCTTTTTTTAAAACTTTAGTTGCATAATGAAGCTGTTTTTGACTTTTTCTTTTATGTATGCTTTTTTCCTGTAAAATGATTATTATTCCCCCCTTCTCCATACATATAATAAAAAAAAAAGAAAGAAGTTACATGTCAATATTTTATTTTTCTGTTTTACTTAATTCAAGAATATAACGCAATTCTTCGTCTTGTTCTTCATTTTGGATACTGTGGGTTTCTGTCACAGTAGGCCATATTTCATCATGCCAAGAGTCACTGCTTTCACTATGTTCGCTACTGACAGAAGGTGCTTCAATATGATGATGATCCAGACTAGCAATAACAGCTTTCATCAAGTCCTCATCATCAACATCCACAAAATCATCAGGAGATTCTTTGACAGGATGTTCTTCTTGCTGAGAGAGCATCATAGCATAGTGTATCATTTCTTCTTCTGATAGCCCATCCAATGCTAGTTTGTCGTAATGCTTCTCGGCTTGCTCGCGCTCTAGACGTTCAGAAGCCATCTTGGCCATGGATTCCTTGACTTCACAATCAATCTCATAACGAAGGCGATCACGAATCACAGGTTTGCCAGAGACCTTAGGCTTTAATGGGCGGCTCAAGAACTGCTTGTCAGGAGAGAAATCCCACACTTTAATCTGATGACCTATCGTAGCTACACCACGATAGTCATTGCTGCACCAAAGTGTCTTAACTCGCATCACATCCACATCCGTACGATCTACTGGTGCATGTTTGGGAATCTTATTACCTAAAGTACAAAGATTCTTGCCTGTAAGAGGATCCCACACTCGAATCCAACCATCGTCACTACCAGAGACCAGCTTGAATGCATCTAAGAAGATACAGCTAATGGCAGTGATATGACCGCCACTGAAAACACGCAATGGTTTGATGATACGACCTTCTTCTAGTTGATCAACTTCATCGCCATCCCAAAGACACAAAGTACCCAGGTCATCACCTGTAGCCAAAAGACGTGTGGTCTTGATAGTAGAAGATCGAGATGCGTCTGGTGTCACAGGTGGTGAAGATGATGATGACGATGATGACGGTTGAGTGGTAGAATGAGTCGACGTGTTGGACAAATGGATCATGGTGCCCCCTCTGCGTTTAGATGAGCCAGCAGTGCGTGTCTTTAAAGCAGAATCCAGAGAAAGTAGAGCAGAAGGTAACTTCTTGTCCCATTTGATACAAGTAATGGAACTACCTAAGCCATGACCATGACCAAAGATAGCATTACATCTACCTGTTGTCACATCATATTTGTAGACCTCAGGTATACCTGCATATGCCACAATAACAGTGTGTGTGTCTGCATCATAAGACATGTGCTTGACTGGCGATAGATCATAGTTGCGAGAAGCTGGTGGCACAATCAGACGTTTGCTTTGCTCTAATCTGTCTAGCCAGTTTCTCTTATTCTCATCTTGGTCACTCTCGTTTTGGTTTCTGGTTAAAGTTAATAGTTCATCAAGATTCATTTGCCAGATAGCCACAGAGCCGTCGTTATATCCCACAATCAAATAGTGATCCAGAGTGAGCTTAATGCAGGTGGGCACTCGAGCAGTCGAAACAGGTCTTCTAAGAGTCAATACACAAGAAGCAGTTGACACATCCCAGACCTTAATTGTTCCATCTTCAGCGCCACTGGCGACAACGTCTTGTCTATACTTTGGCAAACACAATAAACAGACAGACGATTGATGAAAATCAGAAAAGACAATCAAGCGGTTATTGATAGGCTTCTTTCTTAAGGAAAGGGTAATAAAGCCAGCCTGAAATCCCCATAGAATACGATCTTGATCCATCAATGTTGTTGTTACTGGAATGCGAATGTTTTCATTGGTGCTATAGAAGGGGTGTCGTTGATCCATCTTTCCTGTAGTTGCGTTACACCGTATTGCCACACCTTGTTCGTGACTGGAAACAGCCATATGAGAATCCTCGAAGTTGATATGCATAGCTTCCAATGAGCCGATCTTGGGATTAAATGTCATGACAGTACCTCTTGCTTTTGTCCATTTTCTAATTCCAGCTTTTGTTATCTCAAATTTGATCTTTGAACAGTGCGCATAACTTTACCTAGCTAAATGTGTTCGCAATATGTATTCTGTCTTCCAACTCTCAGTTGTAAGCCGTTTGTATGGTAAACGGCCAAAATAAGCAACAAATGCATCTCGCCCTATTCAATAGATACATAAATAACTGTTGTCATGATTATTGAAATTCCTTACAGCAACCGTTGTTGGTAACAACGTATCTCCAATAATGGCAGACTCTAGCAACAGTGGCTAAACTAGCAGGATCCAGTCTGGCAAAAATATGCATAAGTACTTCTACCGACAATCTTCCAACATGACAAGGTTCACTAAGTAATAAAGAGATGAGCCAAAAAGAAATAAGCTTTTCCTTGAAATAATTAACTTCTTACTCTGAATGAGCCTTTGAATAAAGCGATTTCTTTTTTCCTTTACTTGATGTGTCATTCTGTAGGGTTTTTGAATAATTAAGGCTGTCTTGATCTTTTGCTGATGTTTCCGTTTGTGTGTTATCTTTACTATAGTGTAGATTGGTTTGATCGAAAGACATGAACTGAACAAAGAAAGGGAAGGCGTAAAGCAATAAGAGAGCAAGTCTATAAAGGTGGGCTACGTTGTATGAGACAGGGAGAAGGAAGCCGTCTGTGTATAAGCACCGTTGAAGAGAGAAGGGTCAATTTTTTACAGTCATAAGCAAATATATGCTGCTGCGGGAGGCTACTTATCCAATGATATTGTCTTTTTTCGGAACAAAAAAAAAAGAGTAGTTTACACTAAATTTGGAAAATGATGAAAAAGATGTGACAAATAACACTGTTTTCAAACTTAATCTGCAGAACATTGAGAGACTAGAGGATGCATCATAAAAGGTCTGGCTCCCTTTTCTCTAAGGTCAATGTCCCTTCTTTCAAGTGCCATTCCCTTTTCAGTCTGTTTTCAAAGACAGACTGTAGCTATTCACTATGATGTGGAGCAATTGAATAAGAAACAAAAAAGCATTACTCACAGATAAACAACGGCTATTAGAATTGAGAAATGAGCATTTTAATTATGTAGTAAGTATTATGTATAATGAGTTGATTGATAGTCATATTTGTTATTTACAGGCTTTTTTTTTGTTTAAGTGAGTGCAGAAGAACACGAGTATTGAACTAAGGGACAAAGGTTAGGGTTTCTTGTTCATTTTCATGCTTAAGTCTCTTGTAAGGCATAGCAGTTTGCATTATTAAACTGGAGCTGCTGTTATCAATTTCGCTTTTGGTTCGTTTAAGAGATTCTGTACAAGCCGCTATATGAGTGTTTTGATGCATCGCTGTTTTAGGCTTGCTTTCATTTCCTTCTACTACATTTGTTATGTTCTCTTCTGTCGCGGGTCTTTTTGTTCGTTTTCGAGTTTGCTTCTTGATGGGGAACATGATGAAATCCGGAGATCCTTTGCGACTAGCAGCAGGAGTGACATTCCTTGAGCCTAGGCTAAAATCCCACTCATTCAGCAAACTTTGCATGACAGTAGGTTGGTCCAACCAAGCTAAAATGTCAGCCGTTGTACGTCGCTTCCATGGTTCTGCTCTCAAGAAGAGCCGCAGAAACTGTTTGCTCATAGGCCCCGGTATTTCGCGCTCCAAAATGATGTCAATGCGCTCATCTGAAGAGACGGAATCCCTTAAGATCTTGATATCTGTATCAAAGATGCCTGGCCAAGGTTCCTTGCCTGAGAACATCTTCCACACAAGCGTACCCAATGAATACACATCTTCAGCAATAGGATCAATCATGTGGTCTAAAAGCAAATGATCTCGTTGAGAGCGAGGTAGCGTTTGGATTGAGCGGTAGAAACGATAGCCATGGTCTGGTCGAGCCATCACGTAGGGTAGGTTTTTACACCAAATGGTCAGCTCCTCAGGAGTAGTAGGCTTTACTTCATCTTGATAAACATAGCATTCATTGGTGTTAACCCACCATCGCTGTGCTTCTTCAGGAGAAAGTAAGATAGCTTTTCCAAAATCAATGAGATATAAGTCCACTTTGGAAGATCCATCTGGTAATCGGTCATGATCTTCTTTTTGTAGGTTGACCATAAAGTTGACAGTAGATAGATCGCGGTGAGCTATGCCTGCTTGGTGAATCTCATGGATTGATTGAATCATTTGAACAATGATATCAAAACGCTGATAATGAGTCAACCTCTGGTATGTATGGGCGTTCAAATAATCTCGTAGAGTCATGTCGTAGCGATCCATAGTCAGTCCAATGACTTCCATGCTTCTGTCATCCATAATAATCTCTTGAATACAACCAATATAGCTTTTGTTCTTCATTTTTAAAAGAGAAACAATTTCGGTAACTCGCTGAGAAGCTGTTGATTTCTGAAATATCTGAACCACATCATCGTGCTGAGTGAAAAAGACTTGCTTGAAATAACCTTCAGCATCTACACGGTGAGTCATGATGTCAGTGTACTTCTGTTTAGAGACGATACGAGCTTGCTTCATCAAGGCAACTAATATGAACGCAGTCGATTTAGTTTACTGTTCTCAAAAAGAAAAATTGAATACAAGCTTACATTTTTCGAGCTTTTTCCAATGATCTATTGATGACTTTTTGGTAGATGTTTTGATATCTAATATTTCTTTAGGTTCAGTTGAACTGATAAAGAAGGGAAGGGGGGAGGAGGAGAAGTAGAACGTTAATCACATATCATGTTTTGTTTTGACTTAGCAACTACCTATTTGTTTCTGTTGTTTGGTCGAGTGCAATGGTACGAGGGGTATAACTGGGTTCTAGATGAGGTGTAGTATGATAACTAAATGCATTTACCGGGCTAGCCTGTAGCACAGTGTAGAGAAATTGCCTGTTCATTTCGTTGGTCAAAGCACTATCAACTTCTGGATTTAATATGGTGCCTAAAGCACGAACAGACTGAGCTTTCTGTTCACTAAATAAATCATCGGCCAATTCGGTTGTGATTACGGTATCGATGTTTGTACAGAAAATCACTTTCACTTTAATCCATCCTCTGATCTCACCTAGCTGTACTTCACGGAACTCTCCCAAGGGATGTACTACCATGGCCTTTGCTGTAATATGAGACATGTCTGGTTCAGCATTAATAGGCGTATAGGTAACATCGAAGAAGATAGAAAGACTAGCATTGATATTGTCTCGAGCATCAATCAATCTTTTTCTATTTCGAGTTATGTACAATCGATGCAGGTCAAGGCTGTTTTTAAAATTGAAAGCAGTGGGTTCTTGAACAAGCTGATAAAGTGAATAATGAAGTTGTCTATGTGTGCTAATATTTACAATGTACATCAGACTAAACAGAAGAGAAATCAGCCTTCACTCAATTTGTTTTGCTCTCTCTCTCTCTTTTCATTTACCTTTCTTTTTTGACCGAAATTGAATTGAATATAGGAGCGTTGTAGTTGTATTCAATCATTGGTGAGCTCATAAGTCTAGCAAATGACACATATCAATATGATACGATTTATAGCATAGCTCTAAAACAAAAGCCTTACTGTTCGCTATCCAACTCCAGAGCTGAGAGTTGCGGGATCTGGGTTAGATCGTCTTTGAAGGTTCGAACACTACCATATTGGTTGTTTTGCACCTTTTGTTCAATTAAAAACAGTTGTTTTGTATACTCTGTACAGTCTAGTTTTGTATAGATAGCATCCAGTATTGCTATACATTGTGTCTTTGTATCAATTTCGTTGTTGTCAGTTGCAACCTCGACTTGCTCCATACAGAAGTATAGGGTTTCGTTTTTTTGTTTGATTTCTTATTTGGCTCTTTTTTTTTGACTATTTTCTGGAAAAGTAAGAAAAAAGTAACCAGACATCAGGGCGTATGCGCCGTTACAAAGAACAAGTCACGCCGCAAATTCTAGGTAAGAGCATATATTTTGGGTGTCTCGGAATTTCTCTACTATGCATTCACTCCTTTATACATATCCTTTTTCATAAGTCTTTGTCGAGTACTTCCTTCAAACAACCTTATTGGAGCTATCTAATGCACGCATCAAACGAAATCACTTACAAAGAAAAAAAGAAACTAAACTTTACATTTTTGAACTGTTTGCGCCGTATCATCCTCTTTTCTTCACAATGCAAGCTGTCATTCGAAACTAGTAAATTCAATATTAGCTACTTTTGAGTGCAATAGTCTGATAACGAGCATTTGGAAATCTTCATTTCTGGGTCATAGGGTGAGAAACTCAGTGATTTAACCAAGTGCAATATTGACTTTGAATGAGCTCTCTAAAGAAGAATCAAACAAGTATTGTAAAGGGATGCTACTACTCGCTCAGAGCATGTCTTGGTATTACTTGTTTTAATGATGTTGCTGAGAAATAAAGGCCCAAAAGTACCTTTGATTCAACAAACTATTTCTTCAAAAACAGTTGAGTCATATTAGGTTGAATTCATTTCAACTTGTGATGGCAACACCTGCTATGTCAATTTTAAAAAGGTTTTATAACATCAAAATTACTTTTGCTGGTTCATGACAAGTGTATATAAAATGTGAAAGAGCATAATATTTCTTAAGCTGCCATTTGTTCTATTGTTTCAACAGATGATAATACTCAAGCATGATTTCTTGGACTTTTATCCAGCACAACGTTTGCTTTGTTTATGCTTATAATTGAAATAGACTTCACAAAAAATGAATGCTAACATAACGCATGGTGAATGACTATTTTCTTCAACTGTTCTCACAATGGAAAGTTAAGAACAAAAATGATAGTACTTTCGGGTTCAATATGTTAGGCAATACACATGAGATAGCTTAAGCGAAAGAGCCTATCATTAAAGATAAGACACTCACTAGTCTATCAATCAGTTGAGAAGTACATTAGCCTTAATATCTTCCAACACATCTTGCATAGTTGCCACATCTGGAGCAGAATTGATTGATTTCTTGTGTTCTACGTACATACAAGTTTTGTTTGCTTTTACTTTATCTTCACTTTTATGGGATGTTGTATAGTAGTTGCTTAATTTAAGGATATTTGATTTAAGAGTATGTCTAAGATATTGATTGTTCCAAAACATATATAAGCAGCTGACAAGAAAAAACATTGCTTAAGCACTCATCTATGGATCCCAAGAATCTTGAGTAGTTGTCTTATTCGACGGCGAGTACAAGAAAATACACAATTTTCTACTATGGCACTGGGCAAGTATTTAATGATCAATCCAACACTAGCTATATGCTCGACGATGCTTATTTTAGCTCGCAAAATTGTGGTTTAAGGCCAAGACGACCAAGAATATCGAAGAACTCGCTGCCTTTGTTGGCCTGGATCAGTTATATAAATCTGCTCATTTGGTCTATCAAGCAGATTTTACAAATGCAGATGACGAAGCTGTTCACTCAGAGCTATTCAGTAAGCTCTTTGACAATGATTGTACATCTCAAAAGCACTCTTTCAGGGTCTTAAAGGGATAACTTCTTTATTTCAACCAATCATTTTTTCAGTCTCTTTCTTTTTTTCTCAATCATCATTTTATAGCAAAAATAAATTAAGCTCTAGTATGAACACAACATTCAAAACAATATCAACAAAACCCTTTTTAAGGCAATCTGTTAAACGTTTATACAGTCAACAAAAGAACAGGTCAAACAATCGGAAATTGTTTCTTATTGGAAGTACAGTTTGTTTATCGGCAGCAGGTTTTACTTGGCATGAGTCCGATGCTCATCATCTGACCGTTGCCTTTCAGCGAGTTGGAGTTGCTTCTCAAATAGGCATCAGTGTAGCAGCAGACTATAAGCTGACTGAGTTAAAGAGATATGATACAGAACAAGAGAAAGTATTGGCAAAGAAGCAATGTCATCAGCGATGTGCTGAACGAGTGTTGGTAGGATTGCAGAAGTTGGGCGGGATCTATGTTAAGCTTGGTCAGCATGTTTCTGCCATGGCTTACATTTTGCCCATCGAATGGACCGATACGCTGTCTGTCTTGCAGGATCGGTGCGATCCTAGCTCAAGAGAAGATATTGAGCAGATGTTCTTGGAGGATTACGGTCTTCCCATCCATGAGGTTTTCGAAGAGTTCGATTGGAAACCATTAGGTGTAGCCAGTTTAGCACAAGTACACAAGGCAAGATTGGCAGGAGACCATGCAGGCAACAACGATCAAGATTGGGTTGCTGTTAAATTCCAGCACCCTCGATTGGATGCTTATTGTCGAGTTGACCTTCAGACAGTTGGTTTTATTATTCAGAGCATTAAGCGTATCTTCCCTGAGTTTGGATTTGAATGGATTCTACAAGAAATGCAAGAGAGTTTACCTCAAGAGATGGATTTTGAGCGAGAAGCAGACAATGCAGCTCGATTGAGATCAAACTTTAGTTATCAGCATCAACTTCATTCAACAGCTTTGATCATACCTAAAGTGATGTGGGCCAAACGACGCATCCTCTGCATGGAGTGTATGTATATTTACAGTGATGAACGTGTGAATGACTGATTATGTTTATCCCTCCCTGCTTCCTTAGTTATCAAGGGTGCCCGCATTGATGATATTGACTTCATGGAGCAGCATGGTATCAGCTCAAGTCAAGTATCTACTGAGATTACTCAAATATTTTCAAAAATGATGTTTATAGATGGGTGAGTTGAAAACAGAATGCATTTGAGACCTCCTTTCTATATATATGCTGACTTCTTCTCAATAGCTTTGTTCATTGTGATCCTCGTGAGTAACTTAGTTCAAGCTTGTTTACAGCCTGTTGATTGCTCCTTTCATTTTATATATGTATAATTAGATCCAGGCAATATCCTGATTCGACCTGCTCAAGACCCAAAATCTAAATTCAATTTCGATCTTGTCCTGCTTGATCATGGCTTATATCGTACCCTGTCTGATCAACTGAGAACAGATTATGCTCATCTGTGGACTTCACTTATTCGAGGAGATGAGGAAGGCATTCGTACCTATGCACAACGTATCGGCTGTACTGACCACCGTCTCTTTGCTTCCTTGTTAACAGGTAGAGAATGGGCTACTATTGAATCTGCTAGTCTATCTTCTAGCCGAACAGGTATGGAGGTTGATCGTGTCACCGGTCGTGCAAAAAACTTTATTATGCGCATCTACGATATTCTAGAAACACTACCTCGTGTTGTTTTGTTACTGTTAAAGACAAGTGATCTTTTAAGAGGATTGGATGAAAGCCTGCGCCAGTCAGGTGACAAATACATGACTTACGCACTTACAGGCCGATTCTGCGCTGAGGCAGTATGGATGGATGCCAAAAACAACCTTTTGCAACGAATCAAAGCTTGCTCCAATTGGGGAGACTGTCTGGTTTGGATAAAACATTTGATCCTTGCTTGGTGGGAATATCAAAGTCTTGAGATTGGTTTATGGACTTATCAATTCCAATCTAACACAAGGGAAAGATGGGCACTCATTTGGCATCACGGCGAAATGCTTGAAAAACAGAAAAAGAAGATTGAAGCACAAAGACAGGCTACTCCTATATTCTAAGCACACGTATACTTTCTAATTGATATTATAGAGCTACACCGAATAGATACCGAAGCTAAATTTGAACTCGAATAAAAAAGTAATTAGAGACCTAATCTGTATCGATAACTTTAGATGAAGATCATCTACAGCCTCAAACTCTCAGGTATATTCAAGCTAGCAAGTTTAGTACATATAACTTAGTTTGGCTAATGTGGTTTCTACAGAACCATCAAATATAAAGGATAGCTTCTAGCAAGTGTTTTTTTTTTCTGATTGAACAAACAAGAGGAAAACAACCCATACGTTTAAACGATTAAACTTTTTTCTTTTTATCAACCAATCCAGTTTGAACTTCTTACTTTATTTGCTTCAATACGCAATCACGAACAGCCTAATTCATGTACCCTTCTATCATAGTTTTTCTGAGCTTCCTCGAATTCAACTTTAGCCATAGCAATCCATCTAGGCAAAGCCTCTATATAGGCCTCTCTTGCCTCCTTGGGATGCGAGTTTTCTAAATATACTCATCAGTCCTCTGACTCAACCTTGTGGTTTATCAAACACGTCTTACCTGGCATAACAGGAGCATCGATAACTTGAAGACCTGAGGGTAATATAAGCAAGGTTTGGCCTACAGCCCACATTTTTAGTAAATACGTGCCAATCGATAAAAGGTACATATAGATTGATACATACTGACTCTCGATTGATCAGTGATCAAAGTAAAGAATGCTTCAACCACTGATTGTAAAGTCACTTTGGGAACAGTCTTCAAGTACTTGTAATGCGGACGGCTTTCCGCTTGTTCAGACATAAAGGGGGAAAGCAGATCAGTTTCTACATAGACAAAAGATATCAGTCTTTTTCAGAAAGACTAGATTTCATCTCTCGCTACGTTACCAACCCAGAAAGGACAGATAGCATTGACCCTAACATTACATATTTGCGGCATCAGAGCAAGTGATCGTGTATACCCTACAACAGCATGCTTGGATGTGGCGTATAGAGGTGACATTCTAAAGAAAAAGATGTTTGAGGCATGGAATACTGTTATGTCACCTTCTTTTCTTTCAAGAAAATTAAAAACTTACAAGAAGGGATATATTCCTGCTATAGAAGCTGTATGAACTATAGTGCCACCACCGCGTTTAGCCATATGCATCAATGCAACTTTAGTACCTCTTATAACACCCATAAGGTTGACGTTGAGAAGGCTTGATTCTTCTTGATCTATAAAGTATTTTCATTGATATTTATCTGCTCCTCTTATCAATAAAAAAAACTCACCCTCTAAACAAGCGAATTTGAAATCAGAAGAGTCTGCAATTCCAGCGTTCAGAAAAGCAATCTAGTCAGTAGAGTTACCTATCCTAACTTTGAGTTGGTCTGTTCTTTGATAACTTACATCAACGCCGCCAAAGTCTCTTTCGGCCAATTGGAACAAGGCAATGTTGTCATTGTATTTTGTGACATCCGTATGCAAAAACGAAGCTACTTTCTTGCCCGCTCTAGTAATGATTAGTAACATATCAGTATGATATATCCTCCTTTGCTTTTTGCCAAAAAAAAATTGACCTACTTTTGGTTGTATTCATCCGCAATCTTTGTTCCTTTGTCTTGTTGAATGTCACCAATAACAACCTTCGCACCATGCTCAATGAGAGCATCTGCAGCAGCCTTGCCTATACCGGAAGCGCCGCCTGTGATGACAGCTACTTTGTCCTTCACAGAAGAAAACATGGCGTTCATTATAAGATTTTGAATTGAAAAAATAAAGAAAAGACAAAGATAAACTAGATCAACTCCCTAAACATTCTTTTCTGCAATGTTGTGTAAAGATGGGCAAGTGTAACAATAGAATAGGAGACAAAACGAGGCACTTAATCACATTGAGGTTCCGATGCTTTTGTAGCTTGACAGCTGTAAAAGGCGAAAGATTTATCCGTCCTGAGCAGAGGACAGGAGTACATCTTGACAGCTGTTATGCAGGGAATTATTGTTTTTCAAGACCGATCAAAACCAAGCTAGAATGTGAAATGTTGTAGTATGACTTAGACTACAATAATTAAATGGAAGTGGTCCAAAGTGGGAGATGTCGTATCATGATGCTCTCTCCCTTACTATAAATATGTGTTCTATGCGAATTGATAAAATGTGTCCTTTTATCCCTAAATTGTGGTATTCATGAAATGTTGAAATTAAATATCACAGCCAAGAAAGATATTGAACGGTGGAATTCATATGAGGCAATATGATCTCGTCACAATAATACATAACTGTAGGGGTTTGGTAAAAATGTATTTATAGGTATCGCGATAAAAAGGGATTAGCCTCAATCTATTGCTCTTCGCAAAATTCTTTTACAACTACTTCTTACATTAAACTAACATTATTTACCTTTGACTGACATTAGTGTTTCCTTTTCCACTTGCCAGCTTTACAGTCATACTGCCCAATCTTTGTATTTAGTTTAACTGGATGCTTTTAGCAGACCTGCCTTACTCTTTGATATCGTTTGCAATCAAGTCGTTCAGCATTTTGAGTTTTCGTAAACAAAACTATAAGAGAGGAAAGCAACTTATAAAGAAACATGACACTGCATAGGACGAAAACGATGTTCTGGTTTTTTTGAGAAAGAGTGTATGACTGAACGCTCTCGTTTTTATAAATAATATGAAGTTATGAAAAACATAAAGAAAATGCTTTTAAGACAAATATACATGCTGTATGATTATACGCATTGGCTTTGAAAGCCTTCTCATCCTTTGTCACCTAGCTATACTCACATTTTTTAAGTAAAACACATAGATTTAAGAAACAAGAGCTCAGGTTGAGAATCCAATATCCTTGACTTCCATAAAAGTGCATTCTTTGGCCTTTGACCAACTTGTTGTCAATTGATTGGCAGGTAATCTCCCCATTGGCAAGCTAATGTTTAATGCCATTGTAGCAGTAAACAATCCTAAAGTTGATATGAACAAAGATGACGCTTTCTGCTTTCACTGCATAATGTTTGTTTTCAGTGAAAATACTGATTTCTAGAGTTGTAGAGGAAAAGAAAAAGAAATGCTTGCTCAAGCTGGTAGTCTTTAAACAAGAAATTTATGGATAACTTGATGCTTTACCAATAAAAAAAAAGCACACCCTAAATGTTATAGCTAAACTAATGTACTTGAGAGAGCTTTACACTCGAAAGACATTTCATCAGACCACTATTCAGGCCGTATTCTTCTATATGTTTTTATAGTTAGTCCTTCAATTCATGATTTGTTACTCCTACGATATAATCGTTTGCTTCATATCTTGAGTTAACATATCAGCAGAAAGCGAAAAAAGAAAGATCGTTGCCACACCTCTTTACCACAGCATTGCATGCAACTAGGATTATTGTGATTATAGATAGGAGTCAAAGTAGAAAGCAGAAAGCTACTTGCATGAATTTTATTGTCGCATTTTGCTTTCTTTGAAGATTATTCTAAAGACACTAAAATATGGAAAATAGGACTACCTAGCTATGATTGGATTTCATATTCTACATCAGCATGAACAACGCCACCCTATAGCATTAACATTTTAAGACAGCATCTATATGTTGTAAGCAAGAGTTTACTTGTGTCTGATGCGTATGCCAGCATTGGTTAAATTCATGGTTTGGGCTATGTATTTTGTTAAGAATTCAAACCTATAGATGCTCAGACAATGATAGTTATTAGTTTCATTTATGTGTTCCAGCTTTACACCTTGGATAGAGTAGATGTGTCATTGTCTTTTTGAAAAAACGAAGGAGCATTGTTTCTAATTCAGCTTTGGCAGTTCCTCGTAACATTTTTCGGTTTTCCTATTTCAGCTTTTTCCAAAAACTGGTGCTCTGTTTCCCTCTTTGGCTTTGAAAAAAAAAATAGCAGTCTCTACATTTGCTTGACTGCCATTTTCAAATATCGATTATAGCTTTACTACTTTCTACTATCGTTATATAACTCCAAGTACATGGTTCTGACGTCATCCAATCTACATCCTGATTGAATCTCATCTAGATAATGTTGAGCTGTGTTTAGTTGGAAATCCAACTTCAAAGATTCCGTACCTCGATCCAGTAAATGGCCAGAACTTCAGCGTTACACACTAATTTTAAGCTGCGATTGTTTGACTTTAGAATATATTGTATCACTTGCTATTTTTTTCTTCTTTTCTCTTCTTGTATCATTTAAGATAAAAGGGAAATGATTTTGTAAATGGATAATATTCAACCAATCTTTCATCACCACTACCAAACAGAACCATCTGGAGAAAAAAGCGAAGGTCTCAATGGTCCTCTGAAGAGAACACGAGCCAAGCGGAGCTGCGACTTTTGTCGTAAAAGAAAGTCTCGGTGTGATGCAGATATCTCAACTCCTTGTTCAAATTGCAAAGCAGTAGGATATTCTCTTTCGCTTATCATTAAGCCATGTTTATGTTGACTTTCCTTTATTTTGCTTGATAGTGGGGGTACAATTGTGAATTTCAGACAGTCAGAAAGAAACGTGGTCCTCCCAGTGTGTAGGTTATTTGATCTGGCTATATTCTGTTTCTTTTTCTAATGCTTCTTTTGTAGATATGTCGACAATTTAGAAAAAAAATGCAAGAAAATGGAGTCATTGTTGACTGCAATTACCAATTGTTCCATAAAGGAGTTGGAGGCAAATAACTTTCAATATGCTGGGCATATTCATTCTTTTACACCCAACATTAGTGACTCTTCTGAAGATGAAGAAGAATCACCCAACGAGTCCTTTACAAGAGAGAAATACGACTGCATGAGATATGCTGGGAATTCATCGTCTGGGGTGAAATTGTTTGACGAGCAAATCTTTCAATCAAATTCTATTATCCCGTGGCCTGGAAGACAAGATGTGGAATTGAGGATGATGTCTCAGGATGAATTAGCTATTGTTCAGACTCAGAAATGCGTTACTACTGGCAAGACAAATACACATATTGACGTTGGCCTATCAATGCAGGGCCCATCGCACGGCCTCGACTTTCATTCGTCAAAGTCTTCAAATTGTAAAAAGAAACCCGCAAGACATCAATTAGATAAAATGATTGGACTGTAAGTTAAACATCTCTATTTTGATTTGTTCATTGTCTTTGAATCTGATTTTCATCCTTGTTAGATATTTTACGCATATTCACTGCATTCTACCTATCATTCACAAGAAGCAGTTTTTGGAGCGGTATCATGATATGAAGACTAACGGATCTCTGTGTATTGTGATGCAGGCTGTGCTTGCTCTTACCTTTCGATTTGCCGGACAGCGTTTACCTGATCTTGTTAAAGATGCTGAAGAATTTGGTGAGATGTATTTTAAGAAAGTAATGCGAAAACTGAGAGCAGCTGATCGCTCTCGGTTGTGCTATGTTCAAGCAACTCTTTTGATGGCACTATATCTTGATATGGATGGAGGAGACAGAGAATCGCTAGAGTGGAATTTGGTTGGCAGCGCTATTCGTATGGCACAAGACCTCGGCCTTCATCGTTCATGTGCTAATTGGAATATACCTGCATCTGAAATTGAAGTGCGCCATCGTGTATTTTATGCTTGTTATGTGCTTGATCGTTGGCTTAGTACACGACTAGGGAAGCCGTTGACAATTATGGACAGAGAATTTGATGTGGATATGCCTTCTCCTTACGAAGTGAGCGAAGACGACAGCAATTCCGAATTGCCGGGGAATCCTTCGTATCGCCCATTTATTTTGATGATTCAGCTGTGTGAAATTCTTGGCAGAATCCTGAAATCACTCTATGCACCTAATGCTAATAGATCTAATATAAACGCAGGCCTTGACAACTTTACTATCTTGACAGTGCTTGAACACCGTTTACAAGACTGGAAAAACTCGCTGGACGAACCTTTTGATGGCATTTATATAGCTGAAATAGATAAATGTAAGCTTGCTTCTTATATATGTCTCTTTCTCACTGACTAAGGAATATCACTTTAGATAACTTGGAGACACATTATTACCTTGTCTGTATCTTATTGTATCGCCCATTTACACAACTAGCAGCATCAACACATCCAAATTCAAAACATGTAGCATCATCATCTATTGTATCATGTACACATGCTGCCAATTCGTTAATTGAAACGTTTTTAAAGCGAAATGAGCTCTGTCCAGTTCCATCCTATCATCATCTCTTCTGTGCTCCAGCATTACTTACATACAGTCTATTTCAGGCTGCTCTTGTCCATCTTTCCAACGCTCTTCGCGAAAAGAGTTCGACAAACACTCAGATTTTTTGCAGATCAATACGTCTCATTAGAGGAATTGCAAGCATCGGACTGGCACCTCGTGTAGCAGACAGTCTTGTCATGCTAGGTGTCGTTAATAGACTGTTTGAGAAGGATAGCGAATGGCTAAAAGGCGACTACAACTCCACTGTACCACTCGAATCAACACAACAAAAGAACAACATTGACGCATATAGCAATAATACACCGCAATCCTCTTTTGTGCAACATAGATCAATGAACACAAGTGTCATTGGTGGTATCACGCCTGATATCCAGTCCAGTGTTGGCATTGTGATGGACCGATCATACCCACACCAATCTCAACCTTTTAATTATAACATCAGTCACAGTATTAGCCATAACACTAACCACGAAAATAACCAAACCTCCTATAAGCATAATCAGATTCATAGTGGTACCAATACAAACAACCACAATAACCATTCGAATAACCATTCGCATCATTATACGCATCATCGATCTATTTCACTAGATCAGCTAAGCAATATAACACCACACATAGTATCCTCTCATTCTCGGTCAGCATCGTATGATCAGTTTGATTTTGCAATGTCTACCTACCAGCATGCCAATCGAATTGGACATCTAGGCTATCCATCATCAAGTACAATTCAACATCAACAAAAGCCTTTTTCAAATCAACATGAGGGCCGCCGTACAGCACCAATAGACTATTTAGACTCTTTATCTCGAGCACAAAAGCCTTATGCTAATTCTGCAGAAGCTTATAATACAAATATAAACAGCGATACTTCTGGTGCAAACTGGACTGAATGGAATGTTTTTCTGGGTCACCAACAACCTTATTCATCGTCTACTTCAACTGCAAATGCATCGCATAACAAGTCGCACTATGACCCTTTATAATTCTTTCTTTATCAATTTTCTTTGCAGAGTTCAATAAAAGGAAAGAGAGATCATTATATACAAAACATCAAAAGTAAGTCGTGCATATGCCTCATAGTATCATATCCCCAAAAAAAAGAGAGAGAAAGGAGAAGTAACGAACAAAGGCTAAATGCTACAAGCAGAAGAATGTATTTTACAGATTTTCCTTTGGTTTTGCATTTGCTGCTTAGTCTTCACATATCAACAAAAAGCCTTAAACATTTTGAGTCAAGGGCTACAAACTTGTTTATAGATAAAGAACTAATTAAAGGATTACTAGTTAGGGTACAAAGGAGAAAAAAAAAGGTTCATTGACAACAGTTTGAGCATCGAACAAAATGAAGGTATAGCTCTCTTTGTTATTAGGAAGAACTGTTCCTTTACTTTCGCTATAACGTTACTATAAATACAAGATGAAATACTTTGTACATAACTAATTTCATCAAGGTCTTGAAACACCTTGTCAATAATCAATGGCTTTGGTAGCTCTTATAACTGCTGGAAATGTCCTATAACCAACAAAGAGTTCTGCCCAATCATTGTGATATCGAGTCCAAAGCTAAAGAACCATGACTTATGTTATCCTGCTCCTTTTTGTATTAAGTACTAGCACTTCAATCAATTGGTACTTGGGGGGTTTTCTTTAGTGCATAACCACAATTGCTATTTAAATACATAAATTGTGGTTGGCCATGTCAAACTCATTGCTTTTCAATAGCTTCTTTTTTTTTTAGAAAGATGGCAACAACTATTGTATTGTTTGCTTCAGAGATCACATGAAATCACAAGTACTTTTCATTGCAACTCTTTAGGACTAGGCTATAACCTAATTACAAACCATTATGAAGCTCCGGCTAACTGGATAATAACTCTTTTTTGTTCATGTCTGTCTGACCTGACGAAATTTCAGAATTAACAAACCCAAAAATCACTGTTTCTTTTTCTTTTGTAACCAAGATGTCACTTGAAGTAAGGGCAACACAACAACAAGCAAACCCTATAAGAGCCTATTTGGCACTAGAAGTGATGCAACAACGCCAGATCGCTACTGGTGATTTAATCATAATCAAAAAGCTTGATCAGGTTTGGTTTTAAAGATCACTATAGTATCAGCAACATGTAATAACTCTGGCAACTTAGATCTTGTTCGGTATTGCTTGGCCTTCTCTTACTACTCCATTAGAAAGTAAGCTATAGAAGTCTTGTTGAACTAAACTGATGAATGCAAACTAATCTCTAACAAAAAAAAGGTATTGAGTTGAGTTCAGCTTTACGATTAAGTGGCGGATTCGAATTAGGAGATATGGTGGATATCGAGAAAAGACGACATGTACATATTGAGGCAGAGAGAGTCACTATTGAGTTTATCTCGAGCCCTTCTTTCAGTCTTGGACAGAATTTCAATATATTCTTGAAAGAATTTCTCTGTAAGATACTCAATAGTTTCATACAAGAGGGAAGAAAAGAGTATTGACTGAACCAAAATTAACAGTAGAGCAAAGATACCTATCAAAAGACCAACTAATTGACTTCGTATATGCCGGCCAACGATCTAGAGTGAAGGTAGTTGCCATTGATTCGAAATATCCATCAGACATCTTCTTGATCACACAAAGCACGAAATTGAGTTTGACATCAAAAGGAAGTGAAGAAATACCCAAAACAAAATCCAGCAATAGTGTAGGCTATGATAGTATTGGTGGGCTTGAAAAACAGATTGAGATAGTGCGAGAAATGATTGAAACACCACTTAAGGAGCCAGAACTTTTCACTAAATATGGTCTTAAACCTCCTAAGGGCGTCTTGCTATTTGGCCCTCCCGGTACAGGCAAAACCCTGATTGCTCGAGCAGTGGCTCATGAGACAGGTGCACATGCTATTGTAGTCAATGGGCCTGAGATTGTCAGCAAGTTTTACGGCGAAACAGAACAAAAGCTTCGGGATTTGTTTGATGAGGCCGCTCAGCATGCTCCCTCCATTATCTTTATTGATGAAATTGATTCTCTGTGCCCCAAACGAGATGAAGCACCTAGCGAGTTGGAAAAGCGTGTGGTGACAACCTTACTGACACTGATGGATGGTGCAAACACAGGAAGTAACCGAATTGTCGTGTTGGGTGCTACCAATCGACCGAACGCATTAGACGAAGCCTTACGTAGACCTGGCCGATTTGATAGAGAAGTGGAGATCGGTATTCCTTCTGCAGAGGCTAGATTGTCCATTTTAAAGACAATCATGAAGAAAACACCCAACACACTCAGCGAGGAACAATTTGAATCCTTGTCCAGTAAATTGCATGGTTATGTTGGTGCAGACATCGCAGCAGTCTGTAGAGAGGCAGGCCTCAAATGTATTAAGCGTTGCGCAGCTGCCAATTCGATGCCTCTAGATCAACTTGCTGTCAACCTTCAGGATATGAAAGAGGCGATGGCTGAGATTCGTCCTAGTGCAATGCGTGAGATCATGTTAGAGGTACCTAAGGTCTATTGGACAGACGTAGGAGGTCAGGCAGATATCAAACAGCGATTGAAAGAGTCAGTTGAATGGCCTTTGCAGCATCCAGAGGCGTTTTTAAGATTGGGCATTCGACCGCCTAAGGGCATTTTGCTCTATGGTCCCCCTGGATGTAGTAAGACATTGATGGCCAAAGCACTTGCTACAGAAGCAGGCTCCAACTTTATTGCAGTCAAAGGTCCAGAGGTAAGTCAAAAGCTAACATGCATTTTTGGTTTATACGCCTATGCTCATGTTTTATCTCTAGTTATTTAGCAAGTGGGTAGGTGAATCAGAAAAAGCAGTACATGAAGTATTCAGGAAAGCAAGAGCCGCTTCTCCTTCCATCGTTTTCTTTGTATGTAGATAGATCATGTCAGTTGAATCAAATGAAAAAAAATCGTCTAATCAAGTTTGTCTGGATAGGATGAAATTGATGCACTTACTGTTAAACGAGGTGCTTCAGGAGATGGTGGAACCTCAGTGGCTGACCGTGTGTTGTCACAGTTGTTGAATGAACTTGACGGTGTGGAGGCATTGGTGAATGTCACTGTTGTTGCAGCAACTAATCGACCCGATATTATTGCAAGTATCTTGAGAAATAGTTTTTAGGATGTACCTATTGACAAAAAACATAGGATGATGCTTTATTGCGGCCCGGTCGAATCGACCGTATTCTGTATGTTGGTCCACCAGACATTCATTCTCGTAAAGAAATTTTTAGAATTCAAACTGGCAAAATGAGATGCGATAAGGATGTTGATATCGATATCATTGCAGAGAAGGTAAACCATTTTCTCTTTGTCCCAAACAACAGAACAATACTAAACAAAACGTTTTCTAGAGTGAGGGATGTTCAGGTGCAGAAGCCGTAGCCATTTGTCAGGAAGCAGCTCTGTTTGCGATGGAAGAAGACGTACACATTGAATCGGTCAAAATGCGTCATTTTCAGAAGGCGCTTGACAGCTTTACACGTCGTATTACGCCAGAAATGCTTCAGTTCTACAAAGATTTTCAGGAGCGTTCTGGGTTACAGAGTATTTAATTTGTTAATATAATCAATATAGAACTAAAATTGTAAATAAAGCTTAAATAGAATCAATATTGATTTACAAGAAGCAGTTAGGTAATCGATCAAAGAACAAGGGTACTTCATTTTGTCAGACATATTTCCTGTCTTTCTCTCTCTTGACAATTACGTATGGATCTTCATCGAGAAAAAGAGCCAAGGCATCTAATTTGAACTCATATCGATCCTTGGCTTATAGTTTTATCTATACATTGTTGCCTTTGATTTTTGTTTCGTCTTGCTACTTCAAATCAGTTTCTACTTGAGATATATGATACCTTGCCAAGTATCGAAATCCTCTGAATGAATCTATAGTTTCACAACTATACAAGCTTTTTCTTTTTTGTTCGGAACGGACGACTCACTTCTTGCTCAATGTTTGCAGATCTTAATAAGGATGTCATATTAAAAGAAATCTTGGTTCGGACTGAATATTTTTCCATTGTTACTCTCAGGTCACACCAATCCTGTTGGCTATAGATATTCAAATCAAGCAATCGATTTTTTTTTGATTTTTATCAAAGTGGTTCTGTGGCTTTAACTCGCTCCTTTTTTTTTGACATACGTCTGATTACAAGCTGACCTCTGAAGTTAGTTTCAATGAAAAGAAGATGAAATCAACAAGATCCTGCTGTGTTTAGAATGAGTAGTTTTGCTCTCGTCAACAGAAAGAAAAAGAGATTGATCTACTTGATTTTGTGCGTCAACTTGTAACTCTTGGCTTTCTTATTTTCCAATCAAATCTTCCTAATGCAGAAAAAAGTGTGTAAATTTAGTCTTCAAATTCACCTAGTGTCAATTTTTCCGTTAATAATTTATGTAAAAAAATTGGTGCGGTTCTAAAAAAAAGTAGTATATAATTTATCAAAGTTTTTTAAAACAGTGCTTAAGGGTTTTAGAACCACGCTTATTTTTTTAAAACAGTGCTTATATTGCAGTTTGCCTGCTTACCCACCGTCTGCTTTTCAAAATTTGTGCAGCTGGATTAAAAACGATAGTTGGCTTTTGCTTATGCTTTAATACTATTCTCTTTGAGAGCCTTGTTTGCTTTCTCTAATATTCAACTTTATAACTAGCTAACATGAAGGCAAATGCTACCCTTTTTGTCTGCCAGTTTTGAGGCATACACTTAAAACTTTAATTCAAAAATTTCTTGTTTATATCAGCCTATTCAAAAATCGAGTCGTGATAGTCAGAACACCATCAAAAGAAACCTACTTTTCCTGCTAACATAGTTTTATTGTAAGACTACAATGCGTCCATAATTCATTGATGTTTATGAACTAGAGATACACATCTACCACTACAATAGTCATTCATCCTTGAGTGACTACTGCAGACTAGTTTTAATTTCTGGTTCAGCATTTACATTTTTTTCTCTCTCTTTCTTTCCATCAGATTGTTTAACATCATGTTGCTCAACAAACGTTTCAGCCCCTCTAACGAAGAACTTTGCTCCAAGCCTGACTTGAAGCTTGCTTTGGAGAAGATAAGAGAAATAAAGCAACAGTACCTTCAGGCACATCCCGAAGAAGCCCCTGATCGGGTTTCACTTTATTTTGCTGGTGCTGTTGCAGAGGAGTATATTTCTCCCATAAAGAATGTCTTTCCTCGTACCAGAACCAAGACGAGGAGAAATTCTTATACACATTTCCTTGCAAAAAGTCTGCTTGGTAAGAGTAGCAAAACTCCTAGGGTCATGAAAAAGATCGCCAAGGAGTATGAAACCGTTAAGGCCAACAACGAAGAGTTTGCTCAGCTCAAGAAAGAAGCAGACGAGTATAACAAGGCAGCTTCGACTCGTCCTGTCAACCTTGCCAGGACTCTTCAGCAACAGGCTATGAAAGCCTTGGTCCGTCAGGCTGACTGGTTGCTGGATGAGTTCAACACTCACACTGTGTTCATCTGGGCAACCCACAACCCAGATGCTCTGGATAGACCAAAGTTCTATGCTAGCAGTGGTAATTGTATAAAGTAATGTAAAAGTTGACTATTGTTTCTATTGACTTCGATCTGATAATATTAGAGGTTGGTAAAGTCTTTGAGAAGCAACTTTACGAAGCTTTGAAGAAGCAAGCAGCTTCAGGAGTCTTTCAGAGACTTGTCAACGCCTTAGGACAGAAAGCAGCAGGTTCGTTTGAAAACTGGTTTCGTGTAAACTCGTTAGGTAATCATCAATTCAAATAGGAATTCTGAAGGAGAAAACTCCTCATGATGCCCTGCTGGAGACTCTTCAGGTTGACTCTATTGAGTCAATCAGTTCCGAAAAGTTCAAGACGAAGAAGAGGACGGCATTGGCCAAGTGCATTTCAGGAATGGTTTTAGAGCTTATCAGTAAGTAACAAACAGCCAGAAATAAACATGTCTAACAAACTCGATCATATAGGACTACATCCAAAACATGCTTCGGATGATCAGGTTATGTGGATGAATCTGATAAGCTCTAAGCCTTCTGCCTCTATGCCAACTTTGACCTTGGTTAACTGGCCTCGTTTTCCAAATGATGTGATCAGTGGCCGATATCAGCTTCATAAGTTTGATATTCAAACCATGAAGCAATTGGCCATTGGTCTTCGCGATGGCCAGATCAAGGTCGAACTTTCTCCTCCTTCTTCGTCGACCGACTTATGTCTCTCTCCTGCTGCTTCTGTTGCTACCTCTGTTTCTTTCTCTCCTGTTGCTGCTGAGGTTGCTTCTCTTGCTCCTTCTCCTGTTGT